>VCRD01004268.1:25579-48075 GCA_006783055.1 Trinorchestia longiramus
AATAGAGAGACGCTTTGAAGAAAGTTATTGAGAGAAGTTTTTTGAGGGAAATGATTGAGGTTAGCGTTTGAGAAAAGTGATAGAGAGAAGTATTTGAGGAAAATGATTATGGAAAAACCTGAGGAATGAATACGGAAAAGAGATGGAGGGTTGTGATTAAACGAGAGAATTGAAAAAATGGATAAAAAAGAGTGATTGAGGGCTGTTTTAAAGAGATACGATAGGTTTTTCAAAGCAGGATATGAAAGTATTTTCAAGGAATAGGCTCCATTTAATACAATGATCGATAATGTACGATTGCATATCACTTCGTTTTCAATATCTTCCGTGAGAGTGAGCGGCAAATATTACCTTAGTGGGGCTGAAAAAAAATGGAATTCCCTGTATTGTTGCTTGCTTGCTTGGTCCGTCTCTCTGTCACGCTCTTGAGGATTTAGATAGGTGGAAATTCACGTGGGTATACTTGTATTGTAAGCATTGTATTGTGGATAGCAAAGGTACATCCTTCAATGTGGAAACACTTTTGCAAAACCGCCGTCCGCAAACCAATCAAACGAAAAAAATTTACAAAAAAACACGGGAATTTTTCAGTGTGGTTCTTTTAGTAAACAATATGTTTCAGAAAATTCCCTGACATTTTTCCAGTTTGAACAGAAGTCGGTTAAGCGAAGGTGAACTTCAAACCTAGCATTTCAAAGAAACAATTCACTGTGAGAAGTACGTTTTTATTGTCAGTCCTCAAACTCCAATCAACCAGGATGCTTTGTTAAAGGTTCTTGATAAGACACTCTTCAAGTAACAATTTATCAAAGCGTGATACAGCACATATTAGTTGTCCTATCCCAGTACTTTCTCTAGCTGAATATTCCGTAACTCCTGGGCCACCTCAGGGTCTGCTTCCACACTCTGAAAAAAACATACTCACATCACGTCCACAAAATAAAATTGTTTCACTTCCAAAGATAATTAGCAGTGTTTCGCGTATCTATTTTACAAGGTCCCTGAAATATAGAGTTAAACCCTGTTTCTGGAGGGGACTAGGAATTTACCTTTCCTGATGGATAAAATTATTTTACTGCTGGAATTAATTAACAGTATTTTGAGTATTTATATTACAAGTTCGCTAAAGAATAGAGTTATCTGTAACAATTGGCTACAGACTGACTTCTGAGAGCCGTGATTGCTGCATGAATTGATAGACAACGGCTGAACGCTGCTTGGGAACTGGGGTATTTAGACAGTACATATAGGAGGGATTTGTTGTCATATTTTCCTCTCTGCCGTCTGACATTATGTGCCCACAGTTATTCCCTTCTGTGAAGACTCTCCCTATGCTCTACCTTAAGTGATATTGCTTGATTCATGGTATTCCAGAGTTGACTTAAAATCTACGTGGTCCATTCGTCTAAATCAGTAGTTCTCAATCTTTTTTCTGTCATTTCCCCCTGCACTTAGTTCAGCCATCCAGGTTTTCCCCTTCATGTGTACGAGGGAAAGAGTAGTCAAAACACACTGTGACCATTTACTTATTTATTTTAAAAATACATAAATATGCTGATAAAGATGTATGTAGTTACACAGTAAAGCGGATAGAACACAGTTAGTAACAGCTAACCTCATTGCCTCAAACATGAGAATGTGGCGATACTTGCTCGCTCTCTACACGGTTACAGCATAAATATGTAATAATTACGAGCATTAGTTGAATTCTTCCAAAGTGAATGTATTACTAACACATTTTACGTTAATTGAAATGTAATGAGTTATTCAGAGCGAGAGAAAGACGTCACAAATTGGAGGAATCTAAACCCCTTGACATGAATAAGCTGAATATTTACTGAAAAAACGCAGGGAAAAACACGTAAATTTGTTGTGAAATTAATGTGACTTATCTCCTCAAATCACCCAATTCCACTCACAATAATCATTTAGATCATACAATGCCGAGTGGTTGCGGAATTGAAACACTGTTCCATCTAACGACACATCCTAAATTCAATCGAACGTATTAAAATTCACTGAAAATCTCTCCAATCCTATAACTTAATCTCACTCTTAATATTTAACCAAGTACACTTTCATGAATTAATAATCATTGCAGTTCCATTAACCAATTTTACTGACAAAATTCTTCAGTTCACTCTCGACTAATGATGCGAAGAACTGCGCTACACGAACACACACTCGGTGGAGCCCTAACGCGTGGCCGGCACCATCCTGTTTACACTATATATATATATATATATATATATATATATATATATATATATATATATATATATATATATATATATATATATATGCTTCTCCCGCTGGTTCTCAACCTCCACTGAGTTAGAGGGCACTCGTTTAAGGTTGTATTAATATTTCTACTTGGTTTCTGCTGTAAATATCCCGAAGTAATTATGTAGACATCAAATCGAACTTGACGCTGAAGTCCCGAGCCTCTCAGAGTTCATTATAGGCGAAGTTTTCCCAAGTTTATATGAACTTTTCAAGGAACCAGGTATTCCAAGAAGTAGTAGCTGTAACAGGGGAGTCGAAGTAGTAGTAGAAAACGTGGCGGTAGTTGCTCGAGTAGTTCTAACAGTTCTAGCAGTTAGTAGTTTTTGTTGTTATGGTAGCTCTGGCAGTACTAGTAGTTATTGTAGATTGGCAGTACTAGTGGTTATTGTACGATAGATCCCTCCCTCTCTCCGAGTGATATTGTCTTTTGCTTCCTTGAAGTCGGTTGCCTGCCCCTAGCTCGTAGATACCCCCTGTAAAATCGTCGCCCCTTCTAGCACTGTTGCTCACCTGATCAACGCCCTATTCTTTTTTTTATTTCCCGACTGCTGCTCATATAATCCGTTGGTGTTTTCGAGAAACACGCCTCCTGACTTTTAGCTCCTCCTTTCGTACTTGGTTTTGTTTTAAAGGTGTATGTATTATGTTCATTTGACCGTTGGGTTCGTATCCGATGCTTCCCATGGTTTTGAGGCGATCGCAGAACATATTTCAACTGGCAAGCGTTCAGAACTGCTAACACTGCATATTTGCGTGCTGTGTTGTTTGTATTTTTGAGGGTGCGACGCTTGGATTTTAATGCCCCAGTGGCCAAGCTGCTTGCACTCCCCACGTACCCACATTAACACATCATTGCACATTAGTATAAACCACTATATATTATCACTACTACCCCCACAAGAAAATACATCTGAAACTTTGTAATTGCTAATTGGCAGTGTAATTGTTTCCCCACTGATAAATTCAAATTCCCCTAGGAAAAATTTCCCCCAGTTCGGGACTCACTGGTTTACAGCAGTGTTTCTCAAAGGGGTCCGTACCGCCTCCTTGGGGACGTTGAGGAAATGAAAGAGGGCGTTATGAGGGTACGCCTTAAATGGGGGAGCGTATATTACCGTATAATATACAGCAATATAATCATTAGGGGTGGTGGAAAATCATATAGTGTCCTAAATAGTGGTGATTGAAAAAACTCTGAGAAACACTGGTGTAGATGTTATCATATTCCTGCAAACATTATACTAAAATTATCCATGGTGAGCTCTAGAACTGGTGTATGTTTGTTGCATAAAACGCAGCTGCTTGTTTCTCTGTGCCCTGCTCCAAACTCACAGCTACCTGTTCCTTTGTGCCCTGCTTCAAAGTTCAAATTTTATGAAATTTCTGACTTTCATTTTTTACTATCTTAAGAATTAATAATTGAACAGATGATTTACGATAACTATTGCACATTAATTTGCGATAATTGTCGCAACATGAACGACTGAACTTACATGGCTTCATAAAACTTCTGAAGGAGCCATTAATGATTCGGATATTTTACAAAATGCACAATTATTCGAACCTCTCTGTACTGCATTTGACTGCCTTGTACTATGATTGCACAGTACCGTGCATTGTTTACGTACTACATACTATCATGTTAAATTTTCTAAGCAAAGTTACCAGCAACTGTGCCAAAGAAACACTGAACTTTTGTCATAAAATAAAATGAATAAAATGCTTCTGACCTGTGGAGTCTGCGTAGGAAACTCTTAATGGGACACTTGTAAAGAATAAGCCAAATTTTATTTTGGTGTTTCCTAATTTCCAAATTATTTTTGAATGTTCATTTCCACTTCACACGCACACAAGTCCTTCAATTGAAATCGAGTTTCTCTTCTAACATTTCTGATCTAGAAGTTCAGTGGAAAAAAACACAAGATATTTACGCACAATTGAGCATTATTTGGATAAGGGATAATTGGATACCGAGAAGATATAAAATTTTTCATGAATATTGATTGCCAATTAATTCGATGACTGAATAGAAAAGTGACATCATGATAATGTCACTATAAAATATGTTGGAGGTCATGTCGCAGTTCTGTTAGGGTACAGACACATCTACAGTTAATGTAGCCAGTAATGAAGAGATCCCAAACAATAATGGATGCTTAATTTCAATTAATACGATTCTACCCGTACAACTATTACGGTTTTCAACTTGAAGTAACGTGATGCTTAACTTTCAATTAATGTAATTCTAAACTTCAATTCTTGCGATTCTTAATTTCAATTATTGCAATTTTTGGCTTCAATTAATGCAATTCTCAACTTCAAATGACATAAAATTTTCAAATTAAATTAATAAAATTCTCAATATCATTTAATTGATAATAGTTAATTTCATCATTTGCTAAAAGAGTATCATAACACAGCACTGAGTCATGCATAGTAGACTCACGCTTGGTTGTGTGCGTTCACTCTGTAGACCACCATTTCCCGCTCTATGCTGACATGTATTTGATGTGTACAACTATGCATCATTTGTGATGTTGAGGCACCTGTGAGTGTCCTACAGGCATGCCTAGTTCTTCTTATGAAGAAAGCCATGCCAGAAATTCTCAAGGGAAACAGAACGCCAATAATATTAACATTTTATACCAACTGTTGATGCTATAATTGTGGAAAGATTGTAACTTCATCATTGAGGCAATTATTGAAACAATTAAAATAGGACTATAACATCATTGTTGAAACACAAATATGATGAAAAATTTTGCTTGTATTGTAACGTATTAAATAGCACAATAGTATGGTACAGTGGTATGGTACAGTAGTTTGATAAAGGGGTGATGTATGAAAATAATAAGAATTTCATTTGAAATTGTAATTCGTAGTTAATTCTCACCATTTCTTATACTATAAATTTCCAGAAACTTGAATTTTCAAAATTTTTGTTACATGTGAAACGCTGCTAGCATGACAAAAATGAAAAGCGTGAGATGTGTCAATAACTTCTCATAGGACGAAGAACAGATTCACTATAATGCTCAGAATTTAATTTCAAAGCATCAATGGTGGACTGAATCACATAAGAACTCGACGTTTCCTATAACGGTTGTTATTTTCTAGAAAATTTCCAACGTGCGCCCAGATTTGTTCTTCCATAAACGGCTGCTCGTTACAACACTGTCGTGAAAATAAGCTCGTTAGGGTACAAACAAGATCGCTTTTCGTTTTCTTCAAAGATTTCATTGCAATATTCATGCGATGAAAATAATGGAGAATACATCGAATATTTTTAATACATGGAATACGAGACATGCAAAGCCTTTTTGATGTCAATATATCAGGTTGTAACGAAAGTTCTGTCCATTTTCTGAGTTATAATTTTTGGATATCATTAATTCAATTTCACTTATAAATGATATGTTTAACGATTTAAATCACTTCATTACTATTTCATATTTCAGATTTTAACAAAATTATTACGATAAATAACTGATGAGCCAAATGTACACTCTAAAGAACATATTAGGCATAGTTTACTCTATGAAATCCGGAGGAGCAATACAGCAAGTTCAGCAGCAAGATCTCTCAAAGACAGATGATCTCAAAGAGCGTTGAATAAAGAGACCTGTAGAATATGATTTTCACGTTACAAAAGTGATGACCAGTATAGACGGCGAGGCAAGAAAGGAAGCTGCAAAGGTCCCAATTTTGAGGAATTGCAGGCTATCATCGATCAAAACCCTACCAGTACAAGTAGAGAGCTGAGCAAGGAATTTAGGTGTTAACGTTTCCCGATACATTAAACTCCTTGCTCAGAGAGAACTAATTGTAAATACTGCAACATTCTACTATGCATACGCTGCTGCAGATCTCTCTTCCATTCAGGTCGTCAATCTTTTCTATCTGAGAATAAGTCGTCCCTCTGTCTCTGGTTGTGTTGCAGGGCGTCTCTGCAACCTGCGTTGTGTTATTTTCTCTGGTTGTGTTACAGGAGGTCTTTACAACCTCCATTGTGTTATTCTGTCTCTGGTTGTGTTGCGGGACGTCTCTAGAACTTCCGTTGAGTTATTCTGTCCTTTGATCATAGTCTCAGATTGCAGATCGTCCGATTACGCACTCAAGTCGTCCCATAAAGAACGAATCTAAGTGCTAAACAAAACTAGGCTGCCATTTTTGCTAGTATTGACTCCGTCAATAGAAAATTGTAATCTGTTTAAAGGCATTCCATCTGATGGATTTTTGATTCCAAAGTACCTATTTTTCATTTAACACTTTTAGAAACTTAAATTTGTGTGCTGCACTATGAGACTGACAAAAAAGTACTATAATTCGAGCTTGCTCAACGTGAAGGATCGTAAAAAAATGAAAGTAACTTCGTTTTTTTCTGTAGCCCAAAACAGAAACTTTCTGACTCCTATAAAGTCTTCTAAATGACGAGTACTCTATTCCTTGTAACTTCCTAGCGTTGAAATCCTCTGACACAGTGATATTACATTCCTTGTAACAGCCCATAGCCCGCTGTGCTGAAGAATGGATGCATGGACGCATGCAATATTCAACTTACTTTGCCTTGCTTTGCCACCGCCTTCCTTAGTTTCGTAGGGTGAGGCAGCTGCTCGGTCCGTCTACAAGACATTGCTTCTAGAACATTGTTGGTCCAATTGTATATCTGTTAGTTTGGGCTTAATTTTGATCCTAGTCATGAAAATCATGTTCATCACCGTGGTTCAGTGCCACATTTTGTTTCTTACCATGAAGTTCAAATTAATAAACGTTGTTTCCAGCCAAATTTTGTTTCTCAAAGCAAAGTTATACTCTCACTCAGGGTAAGAATTGTTCTTTTGAGGAACAAATACCCTTCTCCACATTGCTTTGCAATGAAATTGTTGTAAAAACTGCTATTCAATCCTAATTAGTGCGAGACAAAGGCCACTCTTCCCTTACACAGTACAGTATCTGGCTCCAGCTGTGAAGCAGCAAAAGTTCACTTCTAGAAAGAGACATCTGCGTCGTTCGACTACAGTTGATTTTTTAGTGTAATCGAGCGATTTTCAACGAATTCTAAATTTAAGTATTAAATGCGCTTGTGGTCTGATTACACTTGCCACTTAAGTTATTCAGTGTTGTCAGCAGCATGTTTCAGCAGAACAAGACTTGCTGTACATGGCGTAAAGATTTTGTCAAAAATACATCAGTAGCGTCGACTTCATTATCTCAAATGGTGTTAGAGTTCTCTCTCCGCTGATTATAGGAACTCCATTGGATCCCTGATTGATGGTGCTTACCATGTGAACTATTTTCTACTGTTTTAATACAACATGAAAGCAACTTCTGACCTTCAGTAATTCAGTTGAACTTCAGGGAAATTTATGAAAATTTCCACCGGCCGTAAAATCAAATCAATTTTTTCGAAATGAACAAATCAAAATCCAAAAATACGAGACATGATATTGTAACCATTCATATATAAATGTATTAAAAATTGCAAAATTAATGAAAATACTTCATCGAGGTAGTGCAACATCAGAAGCTTATTAATATAAGAAATAAGTGATACATTCATTTTTAATGCTTTGCTTTTTACAGTGAATACGCACTCGTACTGGTGACAAAGATGATCCAACTATTTAATAGCATTTATTCAGAGGCGTATGCGATGTTGTGAACTATAAGAATAATTTTCAAAAGTTACATACTCATAAAGTACATTTGAATCTAATGTTCTAACAGTTGCCATTTATTGTCACAGTATTATAAGGCGCGCAACTAAGCGCCCAACAGCCATTGATGGCGTTCAATGCTACTCTCATACACGCAAGAGTTGATCAGCCTAGCTGTGGTAGGAGTGCTTCCATTCGCTAATCGGTCTAATTTTGTCTCCTAGTGTTATTCAATGATGAAAATTCACCGTGCGTCTGGAGTCAGAGAAGTAAATTTCCTGTAACATTTGAAAGTTTACGGGAGAATGGGACGCATTCGGGGCATCCTAGCGATTTAATGATTTGACTTTCGTTTACAACGCCTGTCACCAAACGAAAAAGTTTCATTGAATCCTTTGACGATTTAATGGACACAGTTTACCCGCATTCGAAATTCGACTTTGATTTACTCGCAAAGAAAATTCAAATTTAGCTGCCGCTGACGTTCAGAGTCAATTTGATAATGAAGATGCAGGAGAAAGTCGCTAGAATAACTTCATTTCTTATTGAAAGTATTGTAGGATGGAAATTTATTTTTTGAAAATTGACCCAAATTTTGTTGCCAATGAAAGTTAAAAATATTTGCCTTTTGGAAAGGTACATGTTCAACTGTTAGTTCAATTTAATTTATTAAACTACATCCCAAGTTAAATAAAGCTGTTTGATGCAATAAAATCTCAACTTTGAAACGTCAGTGGGCTTTTAGTTGCGAGAACATCACAAACATCACCCTTCAAATTGATTTATATACTTTTTTGTAGCAGTCGTGCAAGAGTGCAGGGCTACTAACTCCAGACACGTATAAACTCGAGTTATCTTTTAACTTCCAGAGTTGGGTAGCTTTTTCTACATACGATAATCTGCTTCCTCCAGCTAATAGTATTCCCAATTCTTTTCATCGTTTATAAATCTATTCAGACTATTTTTTACATTAGCTGAATGTACGTAAGTACTCGTATATATAAACGGCAGTGTGCTCAAATTTCGTTAAATGCAAGGGTTCATCATCATTTGAATGGAAAACAAGTGAAATTTAACTATTGTATTGTTTTATATACAAAAGAAATTTCTAGGTCTACTGTTTGGTCTTGTTTTTTTAAAACACATAATTTGCTAGTAGTTCCTCCTGTTTGGAAGGTAAGAAAATTAAATTTATTTATTACAAAACGACTGAGGTAATGACTCAGCAATAGTTCAAGAACTTCAGTTGCAAATTATGTTGTATGCGTGTATTTGTTCGAGCACTGTAGTACATAGAGGGGGCTGTGGAAGGAGCCGGGGAAGAGAACTGAGAATTCCTTCCCCGAAACGAACTTCACTACACTGGGCTACCCTCTTTGCCTAGAGGAGGTATGACGGGCTGTAGGACGAACTCATCATTGAAACAAAATAATCATTATACGATACCGGGCTATAGCATTGCCGTTATTTAAGACACGAATGCTCTTCAAAATAGCTTAGCCTGGCATTGCTGTCTCCCAGTGCAGCAGCACTATGCATGAGTAAGATAGTTCACACAATTAACAATGATGACAGTGAAGTATTATACATAGTCCAGACACTTGGAATCTACAGAACTCTAACTTTCCTCTAAATAAAAACATGGTACGTTACAAAGGAATGCTGTTGTTCTCCTATACTGACAATATTTTTGTCATCATTCCTAATTATTGACAGTTCTTACGTTAAATTGTCATCACATTCCACGTAAGGAGTAACTTAATAGCGACACTCCATTTCCATAAGTGAAACGTCATTATTTTCGAACGTCGGTGTAAGTGTTTCAAAACTCTGATTTTTCCAAGCGTATAAGCAATTTAATCTGAAGAGACACTCGCAGAGTGAGCCTCCAGGTCAGTGGACCCACGGCTCTCTGTTCGGACGAGGAGTCTAATTTTATCTCTAAATTCAAACGGAAATTGCCAGGCCTAGAGCGAAATTAGAGGTCATTGTTAGAGAAATGCGCTTACTCTGGGATTATTGCAGATCTACCTACCGCCGAATTCTGTTTGGTCGGACTTGGGTTACTAAGCTGTCGAATTAAGTTTTATAGTCCGTTGTAGGGGGGATTTTCTTTTCACCGTTGTTCGGGAAAATTATCTTCCCTCTCTTCCTACCACAACTGCAATTTCCTCACCTTCAGCTGAGGCCATCGTGTCTTGCATTTGGTCGGCGATGCCTTAGAATAAGGTAGTCAAGCCTTCGATTTGTACTGCATGTTTTAACGAACGCTCTTTTGCCATGCATGAAGATAGTATTCTATTATACATTACAAGTCTCATCATTTTTGAATACCGTGAGTCTCATATTTTTTGTGCTCGACGTGCTACATATTAATGTGCTCCATGAGAAATATCATTATTGCATAATAAGAGTTACAAAATCATTGCGTACAACGAGTTATGTCATTGTTTTGTACAAAGAATTGTGGAAGTTTTTTTACCACGAGTCATGTAATTACTGTGCACCATGAATCACATAATGAATTATTTCGTACCAAATAATCATTGTATACCAACTGATAACGATGAGTGTGACTTATCGTTCCTCCTTTCACCATACCTTACCCCTACCCTAGTGACTGAGCGTGATTGGTGTCTGCAGGCGTGAAACTTGGGTAATAACCCAAAAACAGACCAATCGTTTCGGGCATGTTACCATATTTTAATTTATTCTATCATCGATTTGTCCGGTGATTTGAAGGTCGATAAACATTTTGTTTCCCAACCTGGTGGGACAATTCATTAGTGTTTCTATATTTTTGACTCCTTATACCACGTTTCTTGTCCATTCATCAAAGCTGTGTTAAGAAAACAATTCAAAAATCAGTACAGACGTTCAAAAGAAACCTCACTTCTCTACGGACAGTTTAATAAGAGCTGTGAAATTCCAGCCTAGCAATTTTCCAGTCAAGATTAACCACTTCGTGTTGATGGTGGTTCTCCAGACGACCTAAGTCAAAAAATGGGGAACCATAGATTTGCTAAGTTATATTACCCATTAGTATCATCACTCGCATTGGATAGCATCTTCGGCCTACACCCATTTTTGCAGTCGTGACGCGTCACTCACGTCAGATTGCTGTCAGACTCTGACTGTCAGCTTTTCATCTACTTTAATGAAACTGGAAATTCTTCATTGGGGATTGATGCTTCAGTGAACTTTAGTCGAAAATTTGGGGTTCCGCATCCCAGAAGCCAAAACGCTCTCAAAATGGAATCAAAGAAGAGGCTGGCACAGAATTGACGGAAGTAATCAGTAATCTTGGAGCTGAATTTACGAAAAGCTTATGCCTCGTTAGATCGTCTCAGAAATAATCAATACAGTAATTTCAGTAGCGAAATGCTAATGGTATCAGTCATTAAGGAAATTTTCATTGCTACTAGACTTGAAAGAAATTACTCGGCAGTTCATGGAGATAAAAGTCTGAGATATTTGAGTGTGGATCAGTGAGTTCTGCAATCAACATGGAATGGAAGCTTTTACATTAAATTTCGTGTATGAGCTGTAGGGATACTGAGGTTGTACGAAAGTTTCAAGATGAGGGTCAAAGATAACAGAATTAATTTTAATATTGTTATTTTAATCTTATATTGTATTTGTTTTGATCTTGTTATTGTTTATTTTATCGTTTGTTACTCCAGTCTCTCACATGCAAACAATTATTGTTTTCACGTACAAACAGCAACAATTTAGAAAACTCAAAAAATCTTGATTATGTTAAGTATTTCATTTAATTAGAAGTGAGAGAACTTGTTAAGTAAAAACAAATGCAACTACCAGAGCGTCTCCCGAATAGCATTGTTCTGCTTAACTTTATTTATTCAATAATCTAAAAGGGATAGTAAGTCAGTTAATTTGATATGGCCCTTAAAATATTTTGCGTGCTTTGGATACGTTAAAAAGTTAGTTAGTCTTTTGTCACAAAATAGTATTCACACTATGAAGCATTTGGTATGTACTACTGTAAATCTAATGAAAAAAAAAAATATCTGCCGACCTCACTTGAACGCAATTTTTATTTTCTGTTTTTAATACGAATACATATTCGGTAAATATATCTATTAAATTGTCAGCGTACGATCAAATCAATATTGGTTATAATGTCTACACAGATCGCTGCTAGCGACATCGCTTGCTAAACACGTCCAGCCTTTAGATGCTCAATTTATGTCGCCGCTACATCATGCAATCTGCATAACGAGATTCAAATACAAAAAAATACGTTCTGAAGGCATCCTAGGTGTTCCACAAGTTCTTGGTTTAATACGTGTCAGCTCTGCAAAAAGAAAAAATTTGATCACATCAGAGCCCAAAAACCATTAGGAAATTTCTGCTATTCTTTTAACTCTGCTCTAACTCCGAATGGAATTACTGCCTAAGAAAAAATGTGCAACACGATGGATAGTCTGAAAACAATCGTGTAATTTCCCGCTTCATTCCCTCACATATGAAAAATGCATGAAAATTAATAGTTACGTGTGCGCAGAATTATTCTGGAGATTACTATTGGATTTTAACATTTTCGAGCACCCCAATTCTCTGGGTGCCGATCCTCCTCAAATGATTTGATGGATCCTTCAATAATTTTTGGAATTAAATTATGCTACATGGACTCCAGACTCCTCTTTCTGTCTCAAACCAGAGGGTACGTCTCATCTTGCTTGTAACCGGAACACTTGTGGCAGTAGTACTTGTGGCAGTAGTACTTATGGCAGTAACAATTGTAGCAGTAGCATGTGGCAGTTTCACTTTTATAACAATTTATAAAATTCCAGTTCGATCCTACTGTGATCAAAAGACAAGCGAAAGTATTGCCTCCCTGGCAATGAATTTCAGCTGAGTAATTAGTGAAAGTCTGAAGAGTCTGTTTCCTAAGCAGAGTTGGCGATACGAACGGCTTAAACGTTCCAAAACAATGTCGGCGATTTGTGTATGTCACAATCATAGGCTGCCTTGTATGGCTGTTTAGGCCTAATTAATTCTTAAATGAACTATATACGCAATCAAAAGTATCTTAAAAGTTATGTAATACCAAAATACATACAAGATGTGTTTAAGGAAATTTTAAGTAGCGATATTACCCCGTGTTTATGATTCTCTTCAGTTCTTATTTCTTTTGTGATAAAAAATAATTTTTTCCCAACAGTATATATTTTCCTCTATACTAAACAGAAAATCCTGCCCATTTGCATACCATGCATCATTAAAAGTTTTGATGCACGCTATAGCATGTCTCGTGTATGCTGCTGCGAGTTGCACAAGCCTGGTGGTATTCATAGAGTTGGTACTGTGTGTAGTTCTAATGGTCAACACATGGGCGGCAGTAACTTGGACAGCAGTAATACGGGTAGCACTAACACAGGTTGCAGTAACACGGGCAGCAGTAACACGGACAGTATTAACACGGGCAACAGTAACATGAACAGCAGTCACACGGGCTAAAGTAACGTGGGCAGCAATAACACGGGTAGCAGTAACACGGGTTACAATAACACGGATAGTAGTAACACGGACAGCAATAACACGGGCTGTAAAAACATGGGTAGCTGTAACACAGACAGCAGTAACACGGTTAGCAGAAATACGGGCTGCAATAACACGGGTAACAATAACATGGACAGCAGCAGCACAGATTGAAGTACCACGGACAGCAGTAACACGAACAGCAGTAACACGGTAAGAAGTAACACGGACAGCAGTAATACGGGCAGCACTACCATGGACTTATCAGTAACACGGACCTAGCAGCAGTGTTAGGCAGTAGTTAAATACATTGTGTAGAAATAAGTATTTAAATACATTTATGTATTTAAAAATGTATTTTCAAATATATTTAAAACGTGCCTTTAAGTACTGTATTGAAATACAATATTGAGGTCGACGCTTGAAGCGAGTTTGAACTTCGTTGTAATGCAATGGCTCTTTGATCACGCCCACAGCCTGACACACAGTTGAGGATGAGTTTTCGTGATGAGTTGTTACAACTGCTCTGATTTTGAAACTTTTCAGAAAAGGTCTCTAAAATACCTTCAGTTAGTTGATGAACCAGACGTTCATGACGCTATGTTGGCTGCGACAACTCATTCTTACTTCAAGTAGCGTTGGGTGGATATCATCAAAGCGGGGGACCGCGAAAGCAAAATGACCACCGAAAAATTACCTCAGAATTTCTGTCTCGATATTCCAGTTTGTAGGTTTTGCCGATGCTATAGAGGAAGCAAACTCGACGTCGTTCGAAGATAAATACTTCGGCTTCAAAAAGAAAAGCTCATTCAGCGAATCCTCAGTAGACATGCAGGTTATGACGTATCTCAACGACAATAAGAACATTGAAAGCTTGAAACGACATCCTCGTATTTTCAAAATGTTCCTTCGTTTTAACACAACTCTGCTGTCTTCTGCCCCAGTAAAGACGTTATTCTCTCTTGCTGGTTTAACGTTAACCCCTCGTTATTATAGAAATAAACTCAGCGATAAAACTGTTGAACAGTTGATATTATTGTGCTCTAATAAAAACTCTTAATTGTTCTGTCTAAGTTCTGAGTTTTTGAGCAGCATTTTCATTGTGTGAGTTTCGAATAAGAATCTATAGTTTAGCAGGCATAAAATTCATACAGGACTTTGTACTCTTTAATAGAATATATTATCAAGAGCAAATAACGCACTTTGTGTGAGAGTGTGAAAGCTTCTTCTAATATAATATTACTCCAGCTGAAAATTAAATTTTTATAATAATGGATTATGAAGGTCCTCGATTTTCAAGAATATGAATTGGAAAAATTATATTTTGTTTGATTTACGTAGATCATATATTGAATGTTTAGTTTTTTAAACTTTTCAGGTCACCAGATTAAAGTCAATAGTGTTGTACTTCTACAGCCGTTGCAAAGGCGTTTCAGCAAGGGCAGAGAGCAGTTTAGAGAAACAATAATGCAAGAATGAAGACTATAGATTACGAATCGAAGACATTCGTGCAAAAGGTCAGGTCTGAGGCCTCCTCCACGAGAGAGACAAGGAAGGAGAAAACAGATGACTAAGGTCTACTTATATACAAAAGCTAAACCTACAACAGACTCGTGCAACCAGCATTGGTTACGCTGAAGTAGGTAACTCGATTGAATTTCCGTCGAGGAATGCTAAATTCGCAAGGCACGCTGACGAGGACAGACAGTATCAGCGTGCCTCCTTGGGTGCTGCTCGGAAATCCTATCTATCCCCTCCGAAGAGCGCCAAGTCCTAAAAATATGTGAGACATTCCCCTTTGTTAATACGTGCCTGTGGGCTTCTTATAGAATGCATCTTGAAGGAATGTATCTAAATAATGTCTGCATAAATATATCTACTGTATTTGATCCAATTCTTCGGTGCATCGTCATACATCGACTATTTATGAAAATAATGCAGGGCTGTATAGGCAGAATGTTATGTAACTGTGTTAGTGTTTGGTTTTAAAATTGAATGAGAAATAGTTTTTGAGAGGAAAATGATACTTTATGCACTTCTTTCATTCTTTTTATCCAGGATTTATAAGCTGCACTGGTACAGAAAAAATTTCTAGACAAAATTCAAGTCAAAATTTTCGAGATTCGAGACAAAATTTCAATTATAGTGGATCTCGTTTCCTGTACGTACACTTTAAAGTGGCATCAAGATTATTACTCTGAATGATTTATATCTTAATTAAATTTTATTAAGTATGTTCAATCTACGAGTATCTTGATTATTCAATATGTAAATGTAGTTTTAAGAAAGAAGTATTTACTAAAGTACTGGAATATATTTCATGTAATTAGTATTTAGTATTTAAATGCATTTAATGTATTTAAGGCCCATCAATGCCTAGCAGTAACGCGGACCTAGCAGTAACACGGTCTTAGCAGTAATACGAAGCTAGGAGTAACACGAACCTAGCAGCAATACAAGTCTAACAGCAACACGAACTTATCAGTAACACGGACCGATCAGTAACACAGATCTAGCAGAAACATGGATTCAGTAGTAACACGGACCTAGCAGTAACACGGGCCTAGCAGTAACATTGGTCTAACAGCAACACGAACCTATCAGGAACACAGACTAGTTAGCTATTTGACTGCTATTGATGCATGCGGATGTACGCATTTGAATTGGTTCTTGATTTAAGGAAATTTAGGTTGCTGGTTAAAGAGACAAATGCATCAAATGTATGTTCTTCATTTTTACTTTGGGCATGTTTCAGATTTGAGTTTCCTTTTATTTCGGCACTGACGATAAAGTTTTAATGCTCCAAAACGTTGATTTTTGAAATTATTCTCTTTATCATTAGTTTTTCTTTTCATCTTTTCATAGTAGTATTTACACATGGCTTTCAACAATAGATTAATCAATCACTGATCGTACTGGTAATTTCTTGGACTATCCATCAGCCATTCACATAAGCAACGCACCCTGCAACTGTCCTAGAAATGACAATCGATCTGAAGCAACGGTCTTCTAGCAGCTACTGGGCGTAGAAGCAATCCCCATTCAGCCCATCACACAGAGCGCCTCTGTATCAACCCACATCACTCATTGTTTCTCGAGTGCCGATCAGAACAATGGCAGCAGTTCAAAATTTCTCTGTGCCTTCGATAAGTAAAACGCAGACAATACCTGTGTACGATTATGACCTGCTATGAAAATGAGAATGTAAGAAAATACCTCCTACTACGTGTTCAGTTATGAAACGGTTGTCATGATAATAATGATATATTTATAGGTTTGCATATTCCAGGCGATGTATGAGGTATATGTATTAGGTGTGTGTATCTCTAGGGTTTGCATATTCTAGGCGATGCATGAGGTAAATGTATTAGGTGTGTGTATCTTGCAAGGAACAAGGCATCAAGTGTGGAGCAGCGACGGGGTACCGACTCACAAAAATAAACAATTAACTGAGAGGCGAGCTGGAGAGTTGGGGAAACATAAACAGTAGGGTTTGAGAAGGATCACGGAGTATAGTTTCGTAGCTAAAGAAAGTGTCAAACAAGAGGCAAATTCATTGGTGGAGACCTTGTGACTCTCAGGAATTACGTAGTCGTGTAACTCTCAAGTTGATTGAAGAGTGGGCGGCTGGGTATATCACAGACGTTTGGAAACCTATTTCAGACCATTGAACAAATAGGGAGATTCGTATATGGAAAAAATACGTGGGAGGTGCAAAGCTGATATAAAAACGGTAGGAAGGATAGATGCAGGGACTTGAGAACTAGACCTCGACAGCGATGTAGGCTATTGCAGCTAGGGCGACATCTAGAGCAAATGAATAGGTTTAGAGGCATGGGTGGACTAGGTGAAGAAGTGATGAAAGGGGAATTAAATTAATCATCACACCGATGAATGACAGCCGATTTTACACGTGCACCTATCCGTGTATAAAGAAAAAGATTTAATTGTGAAACAGTAAGGAATGGAAGGGAAAAAATTAGCGTTATTGCTAAGGTGTTGTAATCGTGAGTGTTAAACATCGAAGCCCATCTTCAGCAACGAATCTCCAGTGTAAGGGAAAGTTCTAATAATAATACTGTCAATGTAATTGTGGTAAGCAAAAGGGCAAATCTCGTAATTTGATGTGAGCGCTCATTAATTTAACTAAATTGTTCCGTGTGCACACTTAACTACTCAGCTATTAATTATGTAATTGATCTGTAATAGTGCACTGTTTAATAGGATATCACGTGTAGTTCATATGCCAAAATGTGCTAGATAACTCGCATTTCCTATCCCGTGATATTTAAAATAAAATGTATTAAATTTTCTATGTGTATCATAATCCCCTCATTTTGCCATTGAAAAGAAATATCGGGAACCTTTCACCATTCCATGTATTCATAGAATTAGAGTCCCTCTAGTGTGATTACGTATGTTTCTTACATTTTGTTAATTGTGTTATTTAATTAATTGAACAGCATGCAGAAAATCCATGCATTGAAACCAAGATTACGTGAATGACGAGAGAGAAAAGTACTCATCACCAATATATCAATGTGCAATTAAAAGTAGGCAGAAAAGCTTTTTCCTTTTTATATGCATTAACCAATCAATTAAAAAACAAATAGACCTCACAATATATACGTATCGCCACATGGTTAAGAAATGTTGAATGAATGAAATAAGGGAAGTGGATAAGTTTTTTTCATTTAAAACAAAAGTTCAGCTTCTTGACTGATGTGTGCACATCGTGTCTTCCAAGTGTTCATAATTCGAACAAGTTACACTGTGAGGCATAGTGTCGATTCTACTATGAACAGGCCAAGATTTATCTTTACCAACTGAAGGTAAATTGATGCCGTTTTGCTCACCCGCTGTTGGATACACATTTATAATGCTTCTTGAAAAATTGAATGTATTGCGTCATGGCAAGCACAGGCAACAAATCATTTATCATTGAGTTATTGTTTTAGTTGACATTTGTTGCCTTTGAATAACATATGAGTAACAAAATACTGCAAAATCCCCTTCATTTATCGCACTAACTTTGTTTTTTAGCTTGTTACTTTCACCAGTCATTGTTATTAGTTTTATGTGTGTAAGAAAGTGAAGATACATTTTTGCGCCTAATATAAGTAACACTATAAAATGCTGGTGAAATTTTTGATGCATCTTCAACTTTCCTTGTTAGTTTTCATTTACCTGTTACTTGACCAACTTTTTTTAAGGACTGATCAATTAGAATACATTATAATTCTGATAAAAACAATATAAAAGAGACCAGTACTCAAAACAATGACACGTTCAGTAAATTTTGGTTGAAGTGAGAGATGATGGGAAAGAGTTGATTCTTCTTGCAAGAATTCAAATCAAAATAGAAGTTTCCACTTCTTCCTTTTTGCGCACGGTATTATTTGTTAACAATCTTTATCTTTTATTTCCAATCGAGTACACAGTACATAGACATTAGTACATTGGTTTTTCAAATTCTTAAGGTTAACATTCTAAGAGTAAGGGTGATGGTGTGCTCCATACGACGATCTCGGGAGGTTAATAGGCGTCTTCATGGGCGGGGAGTTGAGTGTTTAGCGGGTTGAGTGCACGGCGCGGCGTACGAGAAACAGCTTGTGTCCATGGCCGGGTTCGAACCCGCGGTCTTTCTACATGAAGCAGAACCCGATACAGAACACGGGCCGCAGACCACTCGACCACGGTGGCTGCTGTTATTTTGTGTGTGTGTGTGTGTGTGCAATGACAACTTATTTTCATAATCCCAAAGACTGACATTTTTTGTTATGTTTCGTATCGTTTGATACTTTTTATTTTCAGAAATTATTCTCATTAGCAAGTTTTTTTCTCTCGTTCCATGCAAACGTCCTAAATGAAACAAAATTTCATAATAAAGTTGTGTTTTCTTTTTATTTTAAAAATAATTTTTCTATTTACTATGAGACGTAAATGCTATTTTTACAGCTATACTTAACTACATATTAAAAATCTCTTCAAAAACTGATTGGGAACTTCATATACTCGTATTAGTCGAAACTAATGGAAATAACAATCGTGTATCTATAGTTAGTTTTAGCTGATGTTATCTAGTGAACACAACAATGTACCGAAACTTGTCAGGTTTCCAGCCATTGGAGGCAATAAAAGTTGTAAAATTCCCTCAACAAACATGAGCTCTTTCTGTCACTCGCTAGGATGTGAGTTATTGTCCTCCATTTGAGTGGCAGCGTCCACAGCGGGGGTTCTGCAGCTGCCCCTGAGCAACATTGCGATCTAGCAAAGTACCTCAAAGTTTGTGAAATTAAAATAAAATTAAATGAATCCCTAATGGAATTAAAATGAAATGAAAATGAGTGTTAAATGAGACGAAATGAGCATAAAATGAGAAACGATTAAATGAATAAGAGGCGTGAACACGCACCTCAGCTAGAACAGTGGGGCTGTGCGCACACAACTAGTGACCAGTAAGACAAGTGAACTGCTCAAACTTCGTAAATTTTTGACTAATTTATCGCATTATGTAAAGGTAACGAAAAATATTGAATTGTAATTGAGTTTTGTCCCTTTCCCTAATGTGGTGTCTCTTCCACTGTGTTTCCTCTTCCATTGTATTGTCTCTTCCATTGTGTTGTCTCTTCCATTGTGCTGTCTCTTCCATTGTGTTGTCTCTTCCATTGTGTTGTCTCTTCCATTGTGTTGTCTCTTCCATTGTGCTGTCTCTTCCATTGTGCTGTCTCTTCCATTGTGCTGTCTCTTCCATTGTGCTGTCTCTTCCATTGTGCTGTCTCTTCCATTGTGCTGTCTCTTCCATTGTGTTGTCTCTTCCATTGTGCTGTTCTTCCATTATGTTGTCTCTTCCATTGTACTGTCTCACCATTATACTGTTTCTTCCACTGTGTTGTGTTTTCCATTGAGTTTTCTCCTTCATTGTGCTGTCTCTTCCATTGTGTTCTCTTTTATTGTGCTGTTTCTTCTATTCCATGGTTTTTTCATTGTGCTGTCTCTTCTATCGGGCTGTCACTTCCAGATGTACTCACACGTTCAGGTGTGCTATCATTTTAATTTATTCATCATTTCAAAGACATTCAGTTTAATTCTTTCTTCTGAACAGCAACAAAATATTTCCAAACATCAGATTGAAATTGGTGCTCTCTAATATTCCAATTACTGCTACACAATTCTTGATGAAAAGTAGAGTTGCTAATCCGTCAGGGCTATTGCACTCTTACAACAAGCCGTGCTGCTCTCGCGATTAGCAGCACACCGAGTAATCTCACTCTCGTGCTCTGCTTCGACTAACTCAGTCGAGATACCAACCAATACACCTAATCCCTCTTTATTTCCGCGCTTCAGCGATAGCTGCTTCACAATACCTCGGATTTTCTGATTAATATGTATGTATGAGATTTTGTAGAGACATATCGCGAATTTCTCTGATTCGTGTATCAAAATTATGTAGACATACAGCGGATTTATGTTGTATCACGTAAATCTGTTCCCAATAATGCTTTTTTTGTATAATTCAATGAATCTAGTCTCAAAACACATTTTTTAGCCTAAAAACAATTTTAAATGCATAGATATTATTTTTTTAAATACATCATAGGAAAATTCGCTGAAGAAAAATACTAATATACGCTACATGCTCAATATCCCTTGTATGCTCAACGAAGACGGTGACTCCTCAATCGGTTTGTCTAGATTATTTCACACAATTAACGCTGTTGGGAGATGACGGGGAGCTAATTTTTTAATTGTTTCGAAGATTGACTTCGAAGTTTTGAAAAAGTGTAGAGGTGTGGAAAGAGTTTATGAGAGCTTGAAAAACGTTTGAAAGCGTATTGGAAGAGTTTGAACAGTAAAAAATAGTTATAGAAAATACACGTATATTTTACTGCTTCGCTGAGTTTCAGCTATCGATGAGGGGGGGACGACAAAAATAATTCTCGTACAAAATAATATAGACATGGTACTCTTAATGTGAAGTCTTAAAATACCTACAAAAACTTCGGTACACAGATTCCTGATTGTAGCTGTGACAGTAAAAATTTATTACTCCACTTGTTCCAGCCAGCTAGTTGTTGAGATGCTGAGCAGCAATTGTTCGTCACTTGACCACTTAGAATAGAATAGAATAGAATAGAATAAGGCAATAGGAACAAGCAGTTTGGCCCATTCTTGGTTCAATACCGAAGTCCCATGCCGTCTAAAGTAAATCCATCAGTCATGCACGTACACCTTAACCACGTAAGCCATTTTAGTCATGTGTCTACATATCACTCACGCACAGGCGTTTATGTCACGAGCATTTATCTCAATCATACATTAGCCTTAAGGAGTTAGGGACATAGAGTTTGTAGGATGTAATACTAGGGGGGGTTCGTAATCCAAAATTTATCGAGACGATTTTTGAATGTGTTCACAGTGCCAGCAGAAACTATGTTTTCTGGCAGCTGGTTCCAAGTTACAGCAATTTTAATGGGAAAAAAGTTCATAGCTTGATGTCTTGAAGTTTCTCAGTAATAGCTTTTGACCGTTATTTCTGGTTCGTGCGTTATCGTCTCTTTCGAAAAGCCCTTCCTGGGTAACATTGTTAAGGCCGTTGATATACTTAAAGGTCTCAATAAGTTGTCCTCTCAGTGTTTTTTGTTTTAGGGATATAAGTTCAAGGCGTTGAAGAAGTCTTTCGTAGCTGAGATTGCGGAGTTCTGGAATCATCTTCGTTGTTTTCCGTTGTATTTTTTCCATTTTATTAATATCTTTTCGTAAGGTAGGAGACCAGAGTTGCACTGCATATTCTAAATGAGGCCGGACTAGCACTTTATAGAGTGGTAATATTATGTTCTTTGACTTGTATTCAAAGTTTCGTGCAATGAAACCAAGAATCATGCTCGCATTTTTGACGCTTTTTCCACTTGTTTGTCATGTTTGAGATTTTCAGTGACAATGACACTTAGATTTCTTTGTTACTGGACTGTTTCAATAGGTATGTCATACATCGTGTGTTGGAAATGCCGGTTATTTGCACCAACGTGCATTACTGAACATTTTTCA
>VCRD01004271.1:10779-33031 GCA_006783055.1 Trinorchestia longiramus
ATGGGTGTGGATTTTCATAGAAAAAAAGGATTAATTATGTTTCGATTTTGTTTAGCTTAAAAGTTGTGCTTTCAAACTTTGGTACTTGAATTTATTTCCAGATGAAACAATTGAAATTATCCTTCTATTTTGTTTAAAAAAATTAAAAGTTCATTTACGAAAGCTTCTTATGCCATAGAAATTGTGAAAAGTTTCTTAGCCTAGTAATTTTCATGCTTTGAACGTATTTACCCAAAGAAAAAGGCAGAAAGTAATAAACCTTTTAAGCTCACTCCTCGAGAGACAAGTAAATTCGAACACCAGTAAGTAATAAAAATTTTAGTGATCTAGAAAAAGAAATAGCACATAGTAGTTTATTTTTATTACGGTGATATGGAAAGAATTATTATTTATGAAAAAGGCTTGAATTATTCTGCTTCTTCAGATTACAGTTTCAGAAAAACATTGTATAATATCAGGATAACAATAGTACTATTTCTTCGAGAACACGTCATCTAAATTATGTCACATACGTTTAAATGTGCGTCCCGTACACTAAAGTACGAAAAAGGACTTCCAGTGAGACCGAAAATGAATTTCAAATATTACATGAGACAAAAACTCATATAAATTTGTTCAAATTATTATGGCTTTATTGTAAAATCTTGAATTGACTTCTCTATGAACACAAAACAGTATATAAAGAAAGTACATTAGAAGCAGTAGCAAGTTTTACTGCAAAATAACACTCTATTTGTCAACATTTGTATTCCTAAAAAGACATTGTATGAACTGAAGAAATTATATGTTATAATTATTCCTAATCACGCTTATGGGAGACTAGGCTTACAAAATTTCATTAAAAACAGCACGGGGTCAACCACAAGATGAAAAATGTCACTGAAAACTACGTGTGGTCAACCACGAGATGAAAAATCTCACTGAAAATTGGGCGTGATCGCGTAGAAAAAAATTCAAAAACGAGTGTGAGAGAGGGTCGCCGTACAGGTATGTGATATGAAACGAGTACAACTACATGTACGTGTAAGAAAACGAGTACAATTATTTGTGCTAAAAAATACACATATACCTGTGAAGGAAAAGGCAGTCCGCTTATATCTTAATGCTAATTAGGAACATAAATCACATACTTAAAGATAAAGAAAATAAATAACGAAATCAAAGTTCCAACTTTATCACAATGAAGCTCACCATCAATCTAAAGCTAAGTCAAGCTTGACTCATGTATCACTAAGAAAAGTAACAATGAGTCAAGCTTGACTCATGTATCACTAAGAAAAGTGACAATGAGTCAAGCCTGACTCATGTATCATTAAGATAAGTGACAATGAGTCAAGCTTGACTCATGTATCACTAAGATAAGTGACAATGAGTCAAGCTTGACTCATGTATCACTAAGATAAGTGACAATGAGTCAAGCCTGACTCATGTATCACTAAGATAAGTGACAATGAGTCAAGCTTGACTCATGTATCACTAAGATAAGTGACAATGAGTCAAGCCTGACTCATATATCTCATCAAGCTTCACATAAGTAGAGGCAGAAGGGTAACAAGGCTTTCAGAACTTTGTATTTGTTTTTCCTAGAAATTAAAACACTTTTATGCAGTTTTTAGGCTTTGAAGAAACTTCACTTCTCTCTTGTGTAGCATGTCTTAACGATGCTGCATTAAATCCTACTTCCGAAGTTCAAAAAGTCTTCACCAGCACTTTTTCCTTATCTTTCAGGTATAGATCGTTTGGGAAAAAATTATCGAGTTTCAAAAAAAATTAATTTTCTAGTGAAGTGTCTGTTAAAAAATACACAAATACTAACATGGTGGGCATGTATAGATTATTATTTCCGAATTATTTTTATGATATTTCTAGTGTCAACTGATGAAACCAATTGAAGCATGGAAGCCATACGTAGAAATATTCAAACAAGTAAATTACTGATATGTTTTGCGCCTTGGAAGTTAATCATTCATATTTACAAGCACAATTAAATTTTTCGGTTAACAATGCCGTAAATTTGGCATAAAAATTTGAACGCCGACAGATTCCATTTTTCGATGCATCGTAAGCTGCTTGCCAGCTTGATTTGGTGTTCCCAAATGCAGCAAATTTATTTCTGAGACTATAGAATTTTTCAGTCATAGCTTTCATCTAGAACTATCATGACTTAGTTAAAAAACCTGACCCAAAAACTGAATTTTCGACAAGAAAAAACACAAGCATATAAACACACGTCGGGAGGTAACTTAAAATTGTAAAAATCTTTTTTTCGTAATATTTCTTACCTATAACTGTCCTGATCCAGTTACAAGGCCCTAAAAATAACTTCACGAGAAAGAAACATCAAAAATTGATCACAAGTTACAAGGTAACTAGAAGTTGTAAAAATTGGCCACTACCCTGCCGGCCCAACGTTTTTTCTTTGCAAGTAGGAGTGCAGGTCGTGGAAAGATGGCCGCCGGTCTTCCTGCTGTGACCAGCACGACTTCATAATTTGATAAACGTCTCGGCTGCATGATGTCGGCTGCTGCAAGAGAATCATCCCAGCTCCATCGCCATGGTAACAATGAGACAAGTTTTCCAGTAATCCTGAGTCAGACATGGTGTCGTATGGATGACACGACCCCAGCGTGAACAGTTCCCACAACGTGACGCCGAAGGACCAAACGTCAGACTTGCTACTGAACCGACCTTCTAAAACAGACTCCCACGACATCCATCGGATGGGAAGTATGACTTTTCCTTCAGGGTTGTAGTAATGGTTCTTAAATATTGGTCGACTCATTGCTACGTCGGTTATTTTTATGAACAGTTTGTCACACACCAGGCAATTCCTGGAAGCCAAATCTCGATGGATGAACCGCTGGGATTCAAAATACGCCATGGCGGACGCGATCTGCGTGGCTATATATATGAGGTCACTAATAGACAAGATTGGTTTGGCTCGCGTGGGCTGTGTGCTGCCCGCAAATGTGTGTTCTCGAAGAAAATGATACAAGTCACCGCGTTCTGAATATTCTACCAGCATTGTATGACCTTCGTACACATTTGTAGTTCCTAAAAGCCGCGTAATGTTAGGATTGTCCAACTTACTTAAGATAGTAGCTTCTTCTTTGAAGCTTTGAATAATGACATCATTTGCTTTAGGCTTGAGCTTTTTGATGAGGCACACGGCACCTGGAGTTATATTTTTGAAAGTGGTGTTAACATTGTCTTTGATTTTGCACAGCTGGATTGTCCCGAAGTCTCCATCTCCAATGACCTCGATCACGTTATATATGCCTGGAGGAATGGTTGGGATAGACTTCTCCCTCTTCGTGTACACAGTTTCATTCATGTATAAAACCGTACCTGTGATGCTGCTGATGTCTGTGCCTCTGCAGAGTCTTGGGGCCGCATAATATTGCTGGTCTGGAGGGGGAGGAAGAGGAGGAACGGGAGGTGGAGTTCCATCTTTCCGCGTGAATGAGAGGAGAGATGGAGGCTTGGATAATGGGATTGGAGGAGGAATTGTATAAGCTTCCGAAAAAGGTGGCGGCGGGGTCATGGTCATGTCAGGGATTGCGTAGTCCACGGAATCTTCAGATTCTGGAATGGATTTCACAGGGACATCGAAAGCAGAACTGTTTCCTGTTGGAAAATAAGTAGAAGCCTGAGAATTCAATTTTGCATAAGGCTGCTGGTACATCGCAGCGACCTCTTCCTCAAGGGCTACATCGCCGTAAAATCTTCCTTTAGCAACTGAATTTCCATTCTCGTGTCTTGAAACATTCATATTAATATGAACATCGTTCATCTTGACTGAAAATTTCCTGGCTAAGAGGCCGTCGTTGGCTGGAGCCATTGCTTTTTTTGCCACATGGGATCTGTAGCAGAAGACACCGACTGCGACAGGTAGGATGCAGGTCAAGACAGCGAGGGCTGTCATCCCAGCAACGAGGGCTGTGGGTGTAGACTTGGAGTTTGTGGAGACTGGGATTGGAGTTTGATCAGCATACATAGTGTCTCCAGCCAGAGTAGCTATTGGCGGCAGCAGAGCGCTGAAATTGCACCTGCAGGGAGCTGGAAAAAAGGAAAACCAAGTTGTATTAGAGAAAGAGAATACAGTTTTGCTTTTCACATTACTGGAATAAAACAGACTTGTGTTATGTTTTGAAATGACCCTGAGATTTAAATGTGTTATTGTTGGGTAGCAAACATTAGAAAAGAGCGTAACAATGAGTTAAGATCTCAATGAAAAATTGATTGCAAATTCGTAGGAATAAAACAATGAAATTTAGTTTGGGATACAGGATTTGACAAAAAGGAACTAAATTAACAACCTCACATCTACCAAAAAATGGATTTTCTTTTAACTATTAATACCTTTGTTTAGTTCATGCGAGGTATTGTGATTGTGATAAACATAGATTATGCAAAATCTTGCATTAGAAGCTAAAATGGTTAGATGGTACACGTATATCAAACTGTAAAGAACTAAACAACACAAAGGCTCACAACAGTATGTCGTACTTTCCAAATGATCGAATATACAAAAATAGGAAAATATAAAATTTAAAAAAGCAAATGTGATTTTATCACCCGAAGATTTAAAGTTCTAAACTTTCAAAACTCCACAATGCAGAAAAATGTTTTGATGGTTTTCTGCGTCTAATAAAAGTAAAATGGAGTGAACGAGAACAAATACATTTCTATTTTCAAAATATCTATTAAATGCCATTTTGTTTCACGTAAATTTCAGTGTTCAATATAAATTACGTTTTTCAGAAACACATTTTTCAATCTATACCTTATTTTGCTTCCATCAAACCTACAAATGTGTCTATAACATTTGTATGTTATAGAACAAACCCCTGTACTGGTTTTCAACCTGAAATGTTTAGTGTGTTCGATAATAGAGACACAATACTCTCGTGTTAGACAGTCATACACCGCCAAAAGTACGCAAACATACGCTGAACTCCAAAAAGTTCATTAAATAAACGAAAAAGTTTTATACTTCTATAAAACAAACATTTCCAATGACAAATAAAAATTCTATATAGAAAGAAATCAGCGAGAAACAAAGAGCAAAATTTGTCCTAAAACTGCACAAAAAAAAGGCGCAGCATCGCGTGACTACAGAGTGCTACTGAAGTCAAAAAAATCCTCCTGAGTGAGTATTTCATTTGTACGCGTTGAAAGTTTGCAAATAAGTTTTGCAGTGATTTACTGAACCACAGGAGCAATCTGCCGCACAACTTTCACAACAAAAACAACCTCTGGTAAAACATGCAGGCATAAATATGAGGTACTTCTATTTTTTTCTGACAGGAATATAGTCTATATTATCATGTCTGATAGGAATATGGTCTATATTATCATGTCTACCAGGAATATTGCCCGTGTTATCATATCTGCCAGGAATATTGCCCGTGTTATCATGTCTATTGCCTGCAATATACTTGTGGTGCAATATTGATACGCTTTAGAACTGTTATATGCATAGTGACGTCCAAATTACACGCACCACGGCACAGACTTATTAACTTAGGAGCCAATTTAAAAAATGTCGAGTAATTTTAACTGTATGGAATTATTTCGAAAGCGAGGACTCCACTCAGTTACATCAATGGGCCCTGTATAATTACATGAATGGACCTTGCATAATTACATGAATGGGCCTTGCATAATTACATGAATGGGCCATGCATAATTACATGAATGGGCCATGCATAATTACATGAATGGGCCCTGCATAATTACATGAATGGGCCTTGCATAATTACATGAATGGGCCTTGCATAATTACATGAATGGGTTTAGCATAATTACATGAATGGACACTGCATAATTACATGAATGGGTTCTGTATAATTACATGAATGAAATCTGTATAATTACATGAATGGGTCCATCATAATTACATGAATGAGCCCTGCATAATTACATGAATGAGCCCTGCATAATTACATGAATGGGTCCAGCATAATTACATGAATGGGTCGAGCATAACCACGTGAAGCATCACCCATCACACGACCATGACTCACTGCTGACGAAGGTGATCTCAGAGACCATGAGCCACCTGAGGGTGAAGAAGAGCTGCAGCTTCACGGTGTCTGCACTGGAGTCGTGAAGAGCGATGCTCACATTGCGAGCTTCCTCAAAGATGCGCTCTGGGTCTCCTTGATATTCGATGCCCTTGTAGAAATGCTCACCGCCGTCCACACTCAGCAGCACGTTCGCACGAGAGAACGCCTAGCACGAATAAATTGTAGGCCTTCTTTGTAACTCGAAACACAACACTTAGGATCTTAGTATGAAAAAGTGGCAGGGATTGTTCGTAACTCGAAACACAACGCTTAGGATCTTAGTCTGAAAGAGCGGCAGGGGCTGATCGTAACTCGAAATGCAAGGCATAAAATCCTGTCACGAAAAATGGTTAGGTTTGTTCGCAACTCGAAACACAACGCTTAAATCTTGTACGAAAAAGTCGTAGGGGCTGTTCATAACTCGCAAAACAAGGCTAAAAATATGATCGTGGAGTGTATTTTGAGAAAAAATTGCGATGAAATCTTATGTGCGTTATAAAATGAGTTTAAAATTAAAATTATACTCAGTAACTCGAAAAAACAAACCTTAAAAACCTTCTGTGTGAGGTATATTCATGTGAACAATATGATTCAATTATACCTGGGATATGAAATAAATTTAACCCTAAAATAATGTCTATATTAAACTTACATTGACTTTCCTTCGAATACTATATTTAAGTAATTCTTCGTATCATCAACAGCTGTCAGAGTTCTAACATCGAAAAAGTGTTTATTTTGTCTTATTTATAAGGCTTAATCAAACACATAACCCTAAATTAAGTGTATAGATCATAATTAAGTCTATAGGTATTGATTGTGTTCATATATAGGCCCTAGTTAATTATATAAGTGTTGATTAAGTACATAAGCTTAAATTAAATACGATATAGTATATGTCATAATCAAGTATATAAGACTTAGTCAAGTTCACAAATCATAATTAAGTACATAGGTTTTAAGAAAGTATATAAGTCTAAACCTAATCAAATCAGATGTGTGTTACATTAACAATAATGAAAATGATATCAGTAATAAAATTACCATCACACACCTACAGAGTTTGATTTTAATTCGCAACTTACTGAAATTAAGTTTTTTACGCGTTAAAATGTTGAGAGTTTTAACATGTACTCAGATTGAACAATCTCAAAATAATGATAATCTTAACATCAATGCTACTACAACTAATAATAATTATGTTATTAATATAATAACAATGGTAATAATAGCAACAGTAACAATAGTAACAATGATACTAACAATAATATCATAAAGACAAAATAAATCAATTCTCACCTGCACGTCTTTGGAGAAGAAATTATTGACATAGAAGTGGACATTCGAAAAATTTCTCACTGAATCGAAGAAAAAAATAATTTCAACAGGATTTTTTCCTCTCGTCGTGTTCTTCCATCCCACCCACTCGTATCCTGAATACCGGGCACGAAATAAATCTTATTAGTTTAATTATGTAACTACTTTGACAGTACACACTGAATATCTACTAGTATTTGGTGTGTATAATAATGAGTTGCATGTTCAGAAAATGTTTAGCAAAGCTTGAACATAGTGCACATAATTAACATTCATACTACTAGCAGTAAAATTTACTGTTTTGAAAATTTTTAAAGTTAAAATTAGCATTCCAAAAATTAAAGTTGGTATTTCCATTGTAAAATTGGCAATACAAGAATTAAAATTCAAATTTATTTAAATGGAGAACCCTAGAATTAAGATGAATATTTCTAGTATAAAAATTACTTTCACTCTACCTACCACTACCCTCACACCACCTACCACTACCCTCACACCACCTACCACTACCCTCACACCACCTACCACTACCCTCACACCACCTACCATTGTGTCTGCCCTTGATGTCTACCCTGAAGTTGTTGTGGCCGATCTCGCCGTCCGTGAGCTGTCCCAGGCCCCCTGTCAGAAGGCCCCCTACTCTACTACCATCGTACGTCAGGTCCAGCAGGCCGTCATCGCTGCCGCGCCGCTCGCCGTCCTCTGTAGTGTACGACAACAGCCCCACTGACGGAAGAAAATATACATTTTTGATAATTTTGTTTCATGTACGAGCGAATCATATATCAATTGCACATTTCATAAGCAGCGTGAATAAAATTAGTGATTTTTGGACCTTGAAGCGGTTTAATGAGCGCCAAAAAAATTTCAAATAAACACGTCAGCAACACGTCTACCCTCAGCTACACGTCTACCCTCAGCTACACATCTACCCTCAGCTACACGTCTACCTTCAGCTACACGTCTACCCTCAGCTACACGTCAGCTACACGTCTACCTTCAGCTACACGTCTACCCTCAGCTACACGTCTACCTTCAGCAACACATCTACCCTCATCTACACGTCAGCTACACATCTACCCTCATCTACACGTCAGCTACACATCTACCCTCATCTACACGTCAGCTACACATCTACCCTCATCTACACGTCAGCTACACATCTACCCTCACTTTTATAAGGACACCCGTAGAGTTCAACTCTCATGCACACAGTACGGAGGTTGTCGCTGTACGGGATGAAGCGGATCCTGGAGGCCAGGATTGGAGGGCTGAGGAGGGAGGCCTTCGGCAGGTAGGTGTTCGTGTTGCCCTCCAGCAGCTGGTGGCATTGCAGTCAGTTACAAGGGTATTAGTGAACTGCCCTCGGGATAGTGGGCAGAATATTAGTGAACTGCCTTCGGGGTAGTGGGCAGAATATTAGTTTGCTGCCCTCGAGATAGTGGGCAGAATATTAGTTTGCTGCCCTTGGGACAGTGGGCAAAATATTAGTTGGCTGCCCTCGGGATATTGTATAGATTATTATTTTACTCTATTCAGAATATTATATAAATAATATTCGTTTGCTATCGTCAGGTTTGTTTGGATGACCTATTATAAAGATTATGAATGAAATATTGGATGAGCTGCGATATTACTGGTAACTTAAGTCTGAGATTCACCTGAAATAAGAACACAAAAATATTCTTTGGATGTTTTCAATAACTTTTTTGAAAACCTGCATGTGTTGTGCCTAAAATGCCACCCAGATGAGCAAAAAAATATACATACATTCAAATTAACTCGGGGACAGTCGCGAGATTTCTACTTTCATACCTTTTTGAATTCAGGACTTGACCTTTAATTTCTTTTCATCAGAAATATTGAAAAACGAGAGAAATAAAAATACGCAAAATAGCAAGATAAATAACACAAATTTATGGAAAATTACATAAGTTAAAAAGTAAATAAGAAATATTACTGGAAAATGTCAGAAATTGATGGATAAATAAATGAAATTAGCAGGTAACAGATATAGGTGAATAAAAAACTAAAATATTGGAAAATGACCAAAATTGATGGATTTACTTCGCTAGCCACCCACAACTATAATTTTCGAATGCTAAAATTTAATCAGAAGCCTGATTTCTGCAACATATGTAAAGAATGCATGAACTCGCCCTCGTTTTTGCGTGTTATACCTTTAGGGTGACGACACACTCAATGTCTATTCCATTTTAAGCATATCTTGCACACAATGTGGACACAACGCAAACAATAGCGAAGCCACAACACAATTAATAGTGGGACCACAACACAATTAATAGAAGGGCAACAACACAATTAATAGTGGGGCCACAACACAAACAATAGTGAGGCCACAACACAATTAATAGTGAGGCCACAACACATTTATTAACACAAACTACTCTCTTTGGAAAAAAATTCTGGTTATTCTGCCCTGCAATTCTCGAAGTGATCTGAACACGGAGCTTGTGCAGAGCTCAAGATAAATCATAGAGCTAATTAGCGAAGATGTACGGGCGGCAACTTTGAAGACATTTGAGGATTTAGATCTCATTTAACAAGCCATTAACTCTACACAAGGCGGTGTGATCAGTCCTGCAGGCTGTTCCTATTCATACCTTCCATATAGCAAGCATGTCGTCCTTATTTATGGCCGAATGGTAAAGATTTTAAGCAGTTTTTCGCCTTTAAATTGAAAATTTTCGAGAGAACATAAAAACGGAAAGCGGAACCTCGAAAGTTTGTTTCTTTTTATTAACAAACTTACAACACAAACTGTTAATTTTATCACCAAACTCAGAACGCACAAATAACGGTTTTTTAGTGTTTTTCAGCTGTTTTATGTTATTCATGTAAAATTAAATGAAATGTCATAAGGCCTCGTTCTTGTTATGAGATGCTCGTACAAAATTATATTTTTAATGAAACTCTGCGTGTTTTAGCGCACGTTATTAGTTATAGTCATTATATTTATAGATATAACCCTTGATTTAACCATTTGTTGTAACTAAAGATAAAATACAAATAAAGATAATACGACTAGTTATTCAAAAAAGGTAGTAAAAAATTAAAGTCTTTGAAGATGAAGACAAATAAGAAGTACTTTTTCATTGCAGGTATAAATGACTTTAATCATTACTAAACAAATTTATTTTTGACTTCAGTTGACTTTGTTTCAGTCAACTTTCAGTTAAGAAGAAGAATTCAGAACAAAAGTACGGCACACTTTACGGTTGCGAAATAATAACGATGGCTAAAAAGCACATTAGAATAATTACATGTTTCCTCAAATTACTTACGATAATTTAATAAAAATGAGTATTACTCGAAAAAACCAGCGTTTAGCAATTAACGCTAATTGTAGGAATGAAATATTCATGCATTTTCACACAAGTGATTGTATTTTCTATAAGTTTGTGCGGCTAAATAATAATACAAGAAAATACATTGAACGACATGCATGTTATTTTCACCTCTATAACACAAATGTTTTCCTCAAAATTTCCCTCAGATTTGACATTTTAAGTTTCTTAAAATACACATCTTATTTATTTACGACTACTTACGTATAACTTCACTACCCTACGGTCTATATTATTTCAGTACTTCTCTGCATAATAATTTCATACAGGATATTATGATCGCTTTAAGATTTCAGTACCTATTCTACATAATATTTAGATATCTCTTCTTAAATAACAAAATTGGATGAATGTTCCTTGGCTGTGGAAATAATTATTTCAATGTAAGCTTGATGTTTCTCAATTTTACTTAATTAAATAGTGGTAATTTTTAATAGCTATTTAATCCGAGGGTTTTTAAAACCTTCGTTTATTGCTGTTCATGCTCCTTGTGAAGAATCATTTCCTGCTGCACAAAATATCACCATTCTTTTAAGATCGGATAGTTAACTCCACCTCCTCAATGAATTCTATAATCCTAAAAGGCGTAATAAATGCCTTCTGTTTGCATGGCTTCCTCATAACACGTCTCAATATACCAGTGCTCAACAAGCCCTCTTAAACATAACGCATTACTTCGTATCGAAATAATTTTTTGGTGCTGTTCTCACCTCACTGCCATGTCCGTCCTTGTACATGACCCATTTGTCTATGCTGCTCCTGTAGTATTGAAGCTTGTATTGCTGAGCAAATTCCTTTCCTTGACCGTTACCAAACCTGCCCTGGACCTCCACCTTAGTGATCACTCGGTCATCAACTAGGTTCACTTCCAGGTATTCCTCCCCCTCGTTCTGTACCATAGACCTGGGGCACCACGCCCCTCCTCCTTCTTCTTTGTGGGCTCTGTCATGAGAGAACAATTTCATGGTAGAAGGACAAAAAACTTGAAAGCCACAAAGTTAATTCCTGTAATTTGCCTTGGTTTTTGAACCTAACGGAGCACCTCTTTCACAAAAGCCGTTTTTCAAGTAGCGTAGACTTTCAAACAAAGTCAAACTACATTACTGCACTGGTCTCATTGACATACCAGTCTGAAACTCGAATTTATATGAATCTTTATGTACAAAAACTCTAAGAAAATTTTCACCAGAAAGTAAATTAAGAACCTGGCATAAAAGGCGTTGACGGCCGCGTCGTAGTGGGAAGACGCAGTGATGTGGTGGTCAGGTATAGCTCCGGATGCCATGCCTAGCGCCTGTGAACATCTACTGTTTCCTGCAGAGTACACAGCAACCTTTACTCATTAGACTTATTAGTTACATTACTTAGTTATATTAGTTATATATAAGTCACATGTATTACTCTTATTAGAGTTATACTCTAATACCACCATTCAAACAAACGTACATCAATGAAATGCAAACACACGCTGGAATTATGTCCACTTTATAATCTCCTTAACAAGCCAAACTTATGATCTTCTACAAAGCAAATCTTTTGATCTTTTACTGAGCAAGTCAAGCTCAATTAAATATTTTCACGCCACCGGAGCATCCACAGATTTTTTAGGTAAACTTTCAACGTGAAATTTCATGAAAAAATTGGCAGCGTTGGAACTCGTTTTGCACGCATAGAAATCTTGTATTTTTCTATTCATAAATGGTTGGCTTCTGCAAATTATTGCTAGTCTGAAAACCTAGCATTATATGAAGATTTTCTACATTTTTAAAATTGTTCAAGTATGGCTGGGTAGTTTAAACTTAAATTAGCCCAGATGCTGGAAATGAACAGAAAATATATAGGAAAATATTACTGGACAGATCTATTTATATACATATATGATTGTCAGTAATCTATACTGATATCAGACAAATAAGGACAGTGATACAGATACCAGTACAGTCACAACTGATACTGATACAGACACAATTACTGATAGTGACACAATCCCCGATATCGATACGGTCCCCGATACCAATAATACCGATGCCGCTAACGGACGATAATACCGATGCCGATAACGGACGATAATACCGATGCCGATAACGGACGATAATACCGATATCAATAACAGATGATAAAACCGATGCCAATAATGGACTATAATACCAATGTTGATACAAATATAATACTGATACCGATACAAACACAATACTAATACTTCTACTTCTGTTTCTCAATGGTAAAACTCACCAGTCTGGAAGGCTTGTCCGGCTCCGGACACAAGAAGTAGAACAAGAACCGTCGGAAATGAGGAGTATATGAAGCCTAGCCTCTCCATGCTCTTCTATGTCTCCTGGGGCCCTACTGTAGGCCTACTTTACTTCCTAATCAGGAATTACAGGGCATTTTACCAGCACCTTCAAACCCTACGACATCGAGGTAACTACAGCCAACTTGCAACGAGGTCAGCTAAGGGGAATGTTTCTAGCGGGAATTTCGCTAAGGTAACAACATTAGTCAAATCCTAAAAGTTTCTGGAAAACGAAAATGAACGAGGCTTAGAGTGGACTCATGGAGTAGAAATGAAAAAAAGTGGTCATGAAGTAGAAATAGACGTTGTTTTAAAAAGAGTATCATAAATAGATATGGAAATGGCATGGAAAATGGCTAGTCATAATATTAAAATCGACGTCATTAGGAGAAAGCACAAGACATATCTTTGTTTATTGAAACAAAGTCTGATGACCCTGACCTTCTCACAGAATATTTGGCACTACAACTGAATAACTTTTAACCAGCCATCATTTTCCAGAAAGATGGTGCACCAGCAAGATGGTGCACCAGCAGGATGGTGCACCAGAAAGATGGTGCACCAGCAGGATGGTGCACCAGAAAGATGGTGCACCAGCAGGATGGTGCACCAGCGCATTGGGGACTACAGGCTCGTGGGTTCCTCAGTGAAATATTTGCAGACAGGCGGATTGGAAGAGGTGGGCCAATTATTTGGCTACTTCGTTCACCAGATATTACTCCCCTGGACTCCTTTCCATGGGACTATGTTTAATATATCATATAGAGAACAAAGATGTGCGAAATTACATACTCAAAGTAAAGAATTACTGGTGCCATTCACAACCGTTCACAACTGTTGACAGCTGTTCGCAACCGTTCACAACTGTTGACAGCTGTTCGCAACCGTTCACAACTGTTGACAGCTGTTCGCAACCGTTCACAACTGTTGACAGCTCTTCGCAACCGTTCACAACTGTTGACAGCTGTGAACAACTGTTGACAACTGTTGACAGCTGTTCGCAACTCTTCACAACTGTTGACAGCCGTGAACATCTGTTCACAAGTGTTCACAATATCTTCCAGTATGAAGCTGCAATTAACGATTAGCTTCCCTGATGCTCTACATTTTGTTCCGGAATGAACTTTATTCCAGGAAACTGAGCTCTTGGAAATTTGCAACGTAAATTAATGTTTTTGCTGTTGTAATCATTACCTGTTGTAATTATGCCTTGAACCTTCAACAATACGTTTATTATTATTCATAGTGTGTATAAACTAAGTAACCTCAAAACAAATACGTAATTACCTATTTAACGTTTAAATAGTTTGCAGGACTACTTAAGAACATGTGATACTTAACTTGACCTAAAAACAGGTTCGTAGGCAGCAATTTAGCGCTTAAAATCGTTCTCAATGTAACTCGCTACATGTTCATAAAAACATGTTCTTGAACACGGCCACCTGTCATGTTTGTCATGTTCTCACGTCAGCCACTCGCTCTGCTGTTCAGTAGCGCACTTTTTGTTAGTTGTTAAATTTTTTTAGGTTTGTTTTTAGCGCTTTTACCTCTGACGAGCTAGGCGCAGGACACCTGCCAGAGGGTTTCCCGCTATTTGAATGTTACTTTTCGCCGCAGAGGGTTTCCTGCTATATTAATAAGACTTTTTGCAGAGAAATTTGTTGAACTAAACAGGAATATTCAGTGAAAAAGAAATGAAAGACTTTGAGTCTCGGGAACACGATGAATGGTTCAGGGAAGTTAAGGCATTTACGATTAATCTTAAAAATGAAGATCTGCTGTAAGGAAAAAGAAAATAAATACAGAATCTTTAGAAAAAAGGATTAAACCTATGTGAAGTAAAAATTCATGGTGTTACTTTCATATGAAATAAAGAAACGTTACATGACTAAATGGAAACGCTCTGATAAGCAAAATTCATATAATTAACACATTTTGTAATTAATTAACACGTTTTGTAATTAATTAATGCATTTTGTAATTAATTAATACATTATGTGATCAATAAACATATTTCAAAATTGATTCATACATCTTAAAAGTTTCATGCGTAAAAGATAACATGCATTTTAAGCATGCATTTTTTTTATAAAGACTGTAAACTCTTGGTACTCGTATTTCAGGTCACAGATTATCCATGTGTCATTTGCTTCAATTCTGAGGATTCAACTTTTTTAAATTAATCAAGTACAAGGTTAATATTTGGCAGTAGATGATAGAAAATTATTTCAAATTTGACAGTTAATTAGAGTTGATTAACATTAAAATTCAGACTTTTCTCTAACAACGAACATGAAATTCGTTTTCTTCCAGCATGCAACACGACTTTAACTTCAAATGAAACTTTCACGAGAAAAAATGAATAAAATTTCCTGAGATTTTCTAATTACACGCCATGTTCAAAGTCGTCTCAGACACACACGTCCTTTCGAAGAATAATTAAAAACCATAAATACAAGCAAAAATTACAAAATTATAAAATCATACAGAGTAAAAGTACAAAAACATTCAGGCCTTCACAGTTTTAATTCGTTTCAAGAATTTCTAATTTATTTTGTCTACCATAATTTCTTCATCACAATTCTGCAATAATAAGATTGATTTCCATGACCAGCAACCATAATTACTGCCGCCTCTAAACCAACAGTTTGTGTTGCATGTACCACCAAAACAAATTTCCTACCCTTACAACGTCAAAAAATTTTTATCCACAACGACACAATTTTGTTGCCTTTCGTTCCATAATTTCGTTCTTTACCACCACAGTTTCGCTGTCTTTACCATCATAATTTCACCGCCTTTACCACCACAATTTCATTGCCTTTACCAACACAATTTCATTACTTTTACCACCACAATTTCATTGCTTTTACCACCACAATTTCATTACTTTTACCACCACAATTTAATTGTTTTTACCATCACAATTTCATTACTTTTACCACCACAATTTCATTACTTTTACCACCACAATTTAATTGCTTTTACCACCACAATTAAATTGCTTTTAGCACCACAATTTAATTGCCTCTATCACCTCACCACAATATCATTGCTTTTACAACCACAATTTAATTGTCTTTACCACCACAATTTAATTGTCTTTACCACCACAATTTCATGGTTTTAACCACCACAATTTAATTGCCTTTATCACCACAATTTCATTGCTGTTACCACCACAGTTTTTGGGTTCAGGAAGCCGCAGAGCAGACGCCTGATATCTAATTTTACTTTTATAATCACAAGTGCATCACAAGGGCGTCCTTGAAGCTCATTTTAAAGCGTCCCTCCTTCAAAGCCTCGTAGACATGAAGTTAACAGTGTCTGCTTAATTGGTCTAGAGGGTTTCCCGCTAAAATGAATTGGTATAGAGGTTTTCCTGCTAAAATGAATTGGTCTAGAGGTTTTCCCGCTAAAATGAAGCGAAAAGGGGCTGATTACCCCCGTAGATTTCCAAGAATATGAGGTCAGTCTCCGACCGTGACAGTGCTTGAAATGATAGTTGGCAGAGGTTTTCACGCTATAATGAACTTAAGTATGGTTCATTTTCCCAGTAAATTTCAGAGAAGATGTTGCCAGTCTGCGACCATGACAGTGTTTGAGATGATGGTTGGTTTAGTGTTCCTTTCCACTTTAATGAGTCAAGAAAGCCTGATTACTCCCGTAAATTTCAGAAAATACTAACATGATAATTTGTAATATAATGTTAATGTTCATTCCATGGTAAAATTCTCAAAATATTGCTGATTAATATATAAAAACAATACTCATGAACAAAAACGAAACTTAATTCAATTATATTCAGTACTTGCAATTAGCATCCGTATTAATCAGTGTCAGTATTGTGCTACATTTATGTTGTTCGTACGCTTTACAATGTTTTGTAAGCATAATAATAATTAAAAAAACATATATTTGTCAGAGGTAGGAGAATTTTTTATCTTCCCTAAGTTTATGATCCGTATATATCATATAACTAAAGAAATTCATGACATGAAATTAAAAAAAATCACTTCATGAAATTCAAGAAATTCATTTCATCAAATTCAAAAAATTCACGTCATGAAATTCAAGAAACTCACATCATGAAATTCAAGAAATTCACATCATCAAATTCAGGAAATTCACTTCATGAAATTCAAGAAATTCACATCATGAAATTCAAGAAATTCACATCATGAAATTCAAGAAATTCACATCATGAAATTCAAGAAATTCACATCATGAAATTCAAGAAATTCACATCATGAAATTCAAGAAATTCACATCATGAAATTCAAGAAATTCAGATCATGAAATTCAAGAAATTCACATCATAAAATTCAAGAAATTCACATCATGAAATTCAAGAAATTCACATCATGAAATTCAAGAAATTCACTTCATGAAATTCAAGAAATTCACATCATGAAATTCAAGAAATTCACATCATGAAATTCAAGAAATTCACTTCATCAAATTCAAGAAATTCACATCATGAAATTCAAGAAATTCACATCATCAAATTCAAGAAATTCACATCATCAAATTCAAGAAATTCACATCATCAAAATCAAGAAATTCACATCATCAAATTCAAGAAATTCACATCATGAAATTCAAGAAATTCACATCATGCAATTCAAAAAGTTCACATCATGAAATTTAAGAAATTCACATCATCAAATTCAAGAAATTCACATCATGAAATTCAAGAAATTCAAGAAATTGACATCATGAAATTCAAGAAATTCACATCATGATATTTAAGAAATTCACAACACAAAATTCAAGAAATTCACATCAAGAAATTATAAAAGTCACGGAAAGTGTACCAGGTTAAATTAAAGAGCACCAGGATGAAGGTAAAGCAAAGTCCGTCATTATAAAGAAAAGCAAAATCTTCTCTTCATTTCCAAGTGGGAACATCCAAGCAACATCACGGAAATGTGGGAATTTATGCATAGATTGGGGAGCCGTCTATCCCCATCTGGGGAGGATGGAGAGCGAAGAAACGATGTGGGGGAAAGAGAAGAGAAAGGAGAGAGAAGGAAAAAGGGAGAGGAGAAGTAGAGAGGAAAAGGGGAAAGGGAAAGGAAGAAGGAAGAGGGGAAGTAGAGAGGCGAAGGAGAAACGGAGAGGGGAAGAAGTAGGGAGGTAAAGGGGAAAGGGAAAGGAAAAGTAAAAAGGAAGAGAGGAAGTAGAGAGGAGAGGGAGAAAGGGTGAGGGGAAGAAGTAGAGAGGAGAAGGGGAAAGAGACAGAAATAAAGAAAGGAAAGGGAGAAGGAAAGCTTGGAGATGAAATGCTTTACAAGATCTGATACAATGAAATAAAGCCACAGTTTGGATGAAGAAAGACATAGATACATATATATTATACATAATAATATAATGTATGCAAAATTACTAATGAACTGGTACTGATATACATGCCATAAATATCGTAGATCATTTGTATAGTAATAATGTTGGGCATGTTTTATTGGTATCTAATATTGCAGTTATGAGGTTTTTACTAATTGTATCACTAATATTAAGTTGATACTCTCTCAAGAAGTATTAAGGTGCAGTTTGCACCACCATTTAAGTATTATTCTATTGTACCATGCATAGCGGTAATATTTAGTATTAAATATAAATACAATCGATTTAAAGTTATTCCATGATATTAAATCTAAAGCTTAATCAATACCTATTACTATATTTATTAAATTCTAAGGCGTCTAAGTACTTATTCGCAGTACAAGCTCTAATTTAGTGGTCAAAATTAAAATCTTCAGCTATTCGGAACTAAATATGACATTTCAAATTCACTATTTCCATACTGATTATTTTTATCTGGACCTTGCAATTAGTTCGCTAGATTTCATTACGAAAATAATTAGAGCTGTCGACGATTGCATGAATAAAATGAAGAGTTCTGTAGTGAAATGTCAGGACCAATTCCCGTAGAGTTTTTCATTTACAAAGTGAAAGGCGAAGACTAAGTTCCGTGGAGTTTATTCCGTAACCACCTCTGTGACACTCAACACCACATAATAAAATTTAAGTATTCATTTATGGATATATTTGTTGTCTCCTTTACTGCTGCATTAAATGGGGAAATTAATTTGAAACAAAACATTACAATGGAGTTGAAATAAAGTGTTTATCTGAAGGTAGGTATGGACTTCTCAATAGAACGGGTATTTATGCATTGTAAGTATTGAATTGTGGATACCAAAGGTATAGGATTACTGTAAAACATACTCATTTTCCCAGTTATTAGCTTTTTTCTCCTCAATGTGGTAACATTGGAGAACCTGCGTTCACTAGCAAATGAAACAAAGAAATTCATTAAAAAACACAGGAATTCTTTCATGTATAGGTTTCTAGGATTTCTAAGCCCACTATATAATAATGCACAGTTTGTTGCTTGCTTGGTCCGTCTCTCCGTCACGCTCTTAAGGATTTAAATAGGAGGAAATTAGAAAGGTTTGTAAGCATCGTATTGTGGATACCAAAGGCACATCCTTCAATCTGGAAGCCCGCGTCCACTGGCAAATCAAACGAAAGAATTCAGTAAAAACACGTGAATTTTCTCATATGAGTCCACTAGTAAATTATAATTGATAAATAATAATTGATATTTATAATACAAACTATTATAGACAGTTCCCGTGGAAATTTTACGGTTTAGATTTGACTAATTTGAAATCATTATAATGACGAATGTATTAAAGATTTACGACAAACTATTGTGTTTTAAATGAATACTTTTTATTAATATATACAGAACTTTCATTCTGTACCTTATCTACCGATAACATGGCCGTGTAAGAGAAGAAACTAATAACGGAAAAAATGAGTATTTTATAGTGATCTGGTGCCTTTGGTATCCACAATACAATGCTTGTAATACATGCATACCCGTTCTGATTTCAGTTCAATAATTTTTCTTCAGTAATAGATAGGAAGTAATGGGACGGACACACACAGATACAGAGAGAGAGATGGAGATACATAGTCGATTACATATGTAGCTGTTGTGATTTTTTGTTTGTTTTTTAACAAATAATTAAAAATAATAATAATTACCATATAGAATTATATTTATTATATATTTGATGAACAATAATATTGATTATTTAATTAATAAACATTCGTTTTCATTATTTAACTTATAAAAATGTACCCCTAAGTTGCAAGAAAAATGTGCCTGAAGGAGAGACACCAAGGAAGAGGCTCTACAGTTCTCTCGCTGCTGCATTTTATCAGTGACTTGTAGACCCACACTTGAAAATTTACATGCTTTTTACTGAATTGTGCGTGTGACTTGCCAGTGGACGCGGGCTTTGCGAAGGAGTTTCCACATTGAAGGATGTGTCTTTGGTATCCACAATACAATGCTTACAATACATGTACACCCTACCGAATTTCCTCCTATCTAAATCCTTAAGAGCGTCACAGAGACACGGACCAAGCAAGCAACAAAGTGTGTATTATTATAGAGTAGAATAAAGCAATAGTAGCACTGGCAATAGTGCACTAACGGGCGGATAATTGGAATAGTTACAGGCACATGCCTACATCATTGATGCAATGATGCTTCATATACGAATACATGCTGTCATACATGGAAGCACATATATAACATTATTTTTATGTTAAAGAAGTTAATAAGAATACACTGCAATTAAATAACAGCCAAAAATAGACAGTGACTTCGTATCAGTAATGAATCGAGAGGAATAGTATGTTGTCAATGAGATGAGGGAAATTGTGCGATGAGGGAAATTATGAGATGAGGGAAATTATGAGATGAGGGAAATCATGAAATGAGGGAAATTATGAGATGTGGGAAATTATGAGATGTGGGAAATCATGAGATGAGGGAAATTATAAATCAGAGGAATTGGAACATCGAATGTGTAGAAAACTGTACAAATTTTCTAACACTTATGATTTTAATTTATATGTTTGAATTCACACACATTCCAATGAATTAATAAAATAGAACTACAAGTCCCGAGTTTTGTATTTTGAGTAAAATTTTGTCCATGTTTTTTGTACGTCCATTAAATGAAGAAAATAATCACAGTCAGCTGTTTACAATTTAGAATAAAAGATTTCCGTTAATTTTTTGTCTGATTGTATGAAATTTAAAAGAGAAAAAGAAGATCATCAGCAAACCAATAATTTTGAGGATGTCATTCACGTTAATTTCCCTACATAAAAAATACTTGAAACCATAGCAAAAAAATTTTGCACCTATTTTAGCAAAACAGAAATTTCTGAATGCTACATAACCATTTTTTGATTTTTAAAATTTATTTCCTGCTTCCCATATAAACATTTCACACAACCACGACTATCAACTTAGGAACATTTATTGATCTGAGCACCACAATAAATGCCAGCAACAAGTTTTTCTTGCATTCACTGCTAGAAGAAGATCGCCCTGCTTGAGGGGTGTAGAGCAGCACCGCACTACACCTCCACTCACCACGCCGTCCAACAGAACACTAAAGTTTGCTGGTGTAGGCCGCCCCCTGTAGGCCTCACTGTCACCCCCTACAGGAGCCGCCCTTGTTGCTGCTGTTGCTCACGTTTACTTGCTATAGAAAACGCAACAGAAAATCCACGGACGCAACAGCCGGCTCCACTCATACAACATACCAGGGCCTCACAACCGGTATAGTATAGCATATGTATAGGGTATTTATGAGTCTACCCTACAAAGAAAAAAATTCAGGGTAAAATAAAATGGAAAAAATTCAGCGTAAAGCAACGAAGATGACTCCAGAACTCAGCAATCTCAGCTACGAAAGACGTCTTCAACGCCTTGAACTTATCTCCCTAGAACAAAGAAGACTGCGAGGACAACTCATTGAAGCCTTTAAGTATCTCAACGGCCTTAACAATGTTACCCTGGAAGAGCTTTACAGAAGAGACGGTAACGTACGAACCAGAAATGATGGCCACAGACTAAAACTGAGAAACTTCAAGACATCTCAAGCTATGAACTTCTTTCCCGTTAAAATTGCCGCAACTTGGAACCAGCTGCCCGAAAACATGGTTTCTGCTAGCACTGTGAACACATTCAAAAATCGCCTCGACAAATATTGGATTACGATCTCCCAGTATTATAACGTACTAACTCTATGTCCCTAACTCCTTAGGGCCAGTGTATGATTGTGATAAATGTGCGTGACTGAAATGTCTGAGCGTGAGTGAAATGC
>VCRD01004272.1:0-37249 GCA_006783055.1 Trinorchestia longiramus
GTCCGAGACCATGTCTAGTGCTACGTCCGAGACCATGTCTAGTGCTACGTCCGAGACCATGTCTAGTGCTACGTCCGAGACCATCCATGTCTAATGCTATGTCCGAGACCATGTCTTTCCCTCACTCATGAGGAGACCAAGAGTAACTGTGAGAACTAGCTCTCTGTTGGGACCAGTGCCGATGATTTGGGTGTTCGATCCATCAACTCCAACTCTTGAAGTTTTAGAAAGTCCAACTCCAACTCCGACTCGTTAGTAGTTATTTTTGCCCGACTCTGACCCCGACTCCCAGACTCGGACTCCGTGACTTCAACTCCTCGACTCCGACTCCTTTCCTCGACTCCTCGACTCCGACTCTAGAGTCCTGACTAGAACAAGGGTATAGCTGCAACACTGCCTGATAAAATTTCTCTTCGCCAAATGATGTCGTGTTGAGTGGCTGATGTGAAGGATGCAACGCAGCTTTCGTGCTCTACTTGATGAAAAAAATCAATCTTAGTAAATGAATGACATTTTTTATGTATACTTCTTGAGTTGCTGTCAGTAAATTCATTTCATGGTGAGTCGCTGTACATTAACGAACAATGCTGAACAGTTACCAGACGTTGACTGTCTCTCTGTTTTATGACGGACGGAACTGTGGACACAAATACACATAAACACATTTGCCTCTCAAGTAAACACAAGCAAATAAACATTCATGATAACCATTTAGTCAGACCAGCAATGAATAAAACTGGACTCTTCTGCAAAGTTAATGCGTGTGAATCTTCTCCCTCACACACTTGAGAAAACAAATCTTTGCGAAAAGAATCCAGGTTAAGGTTAAATGTTGCATCGCTATTGAATAAGACTGAAACTTTGCGGACTTTATTTAATCCGAAACTCAAAAATTGAGACTATTAACATCAACATTTAGTGAAGTTGAAACGTGCACTTCATAATTTAAGTGTTTTTGAATTACTCTGAAGCAAGAAGTCTTGAAATTGAAATCAAAAGCAGAGACTTTAAAATATTCATTTTCCTCCCCAGAAAAACAGCAATCCTGTATAATCTAGAAGTTGGTAACTTCTGTTTCGCAATCTTGCAAAAATATTCATTTCACAAGTTTTTTAGTTTATAGCAACACAGAAATAATTGTTTTAAATTTCTGAAACCCTAGGAGTGTTTAATATTGCAAGTGGAAGCGAGCAGCTAAAGTGGATGACATGCGAGTTCAAACTCTCAAGTTTTCCCGGGACGTCAAAACTCTGACCGTAAAAAGTGGTAAATTTTCACATTAAATAGAATTATTTTCTAACTTGCAATTTAAATTTAAAATAAGTAATTGTTATGATCTAAATAGAGAACTGACAATATTAATTGGTCGGTCGTATGCGTCAACACGCACATTGTTCATACTGTGTATCAGCGGTACGTACTAAAGGCAGTTTCTACTCTGCATGAGCGGTACATGATAATAACAGTTTATAACCTTCATATTCTATGAATATTTTCTCAGGTTCGCTGTAGTATTTCATGATAGGACTCTCCGAGCCACAAAGACTGGCTTTTGGTCTGAAGTTAAGCTGATCTTCAGATGGCCGACCTCTGATACTTCAAAAGAACTTTCTTCCAAGGCTAGAAACTCACAGTTCAACATCCTTGATAGGTACATGAAAGTTACGTACTGGATCATATGCGAATGATGACACTATCATGAGATGGAATACCAAAAGATAGTTTATTAGAAGTTGCTAATAGTATACAGGAAGCTTTTATTATTGAATCATCAGCGAGAGAAACGTGATGGCACCGGAAAGTTGTTCAAGCGTCCAAGTAAATAGAATTAGACCAACTTAGACGAACTGTATGGTGTCCGGGTCATCCAGCCTCGCGTCATCAATTTTAGTGAGGTCACGTGATGAAATTTTCACACGTTCCATACTTTTAATAAGACAAGCTGTAATTTCTTTCGGAACATTTTCAAACGCTGAGTTAGTCACACCATTCCTAAAGCCTGAGCTAAGAGCCCTAGAAATACAAGGAGCACTCCTATAGGATGTGACACGAGGCCCGTACACAGCGCGTTCGCTGCGCAGCATAAAGAGAAACACCTGTACTGCAAGGGCCCAGATCAATACATGCAACAGGTTGTGCTGGCCGGACTAGTCCCGCGTGTCAAGGGGGAAGGAGGTTAGGTTGTTGAGGGGTGTAGCACGAGCAAGATGTGCCATCAAGGGAAGAAAGAACTGCAAAGTAGAAAATTATGTCTTCGGTGATGGAAATACTTGGTAGAGGATGAAGAATTGAATTTGGGAGAAAGTTTGAGGTATTATAAGATAAATAAAATGAATGTGGGAACATAATAGCATCTGGAAATGAACGTAGAAGGTAAGCGCTAAATAAACTTGGAGGAAAATGTCGATGATGGGTGAAGTTTTTTAGGAAGTTACTGGAAAAAGAACCAAGGAGGAGAGGCAGTTTCTTACATTAGAAATACTATTTTTGCACAAAGGCAAGTTGATGAACCTTAGTCATAGGGACTGGAAGGATTGTAAAATGAATGCACGTATATACAAACAAAATAGGAACAGTTTTTAGATAACTTGTTTTCATGTGAAATAAACATGAATCTATACACCTAAACAATCGTATGGAGGGCTTATATCATGGGCATGATTGCACAATTAATTCATCACTATTGAAGCTGAGCAGGCTATTGATAAGCCTTGTCGAGGCAGAAGAGCAAAAATACTAAGAATGACGACCAGAGATAAAATGCCCTAAGAGAAACTTATATAAAAATTTATTTTTGTCACATTACCTATAAAAGCCCAGTGATAATATAGACCAATGTAATGCCGAAAGAGTGAAAGTAAAACTCAAGTTCACTGAAAGCCGTAAAATAATTTCTATTTATGTAATATTAATGGAGCAAAGATGCTTGATTTACTCAGTATGAGGAGCGATGGACAATGTTCAATTTGTTTGTCAGTGACAATTGGACTCAATTTGCCTCAGCTCATCCAGCATGAATAGGTTGGATTAGCCTCAGGTTCATGTCAATATATCATCAATTAGCTAATGGCAGTAAATTCCATTTAGATAGAGCACGCACATTGTATGTATACAAATCATCAATTACGGTAAAATCCCTGTCGGTGCAAGCTTCAACGTTCTAGAGCGTAGAAAAATTTATTTCAAGTGATATTTATAATTCAGCAATTTGAGTTGAGAAAACAGTTTTTTGGAGGTTTGTAAAATTAATATTCTTAACTAACGTAGAACTAAAATTAGAGTAATATTCTTTACTTTACTGTGATCCAACCTCAATGCCTCGCGTCTACAGGACTTAGTTCATTTTATCCAGCAACTTTAAAGTAATATCTTCAAAGTTCAACCAATTGGTGGCACAGTCAACTGAAAATAGTATATTTAACCCCAACTAGTTTCATAAGATGACAACGAATGCCATAATTGGATTTTTTAGAATGTAAAGTGGCTTTACAATTTCTCTTTCCTTTGTGAGCCAGCATTTACGAGTCTGAAGTCTGCAGATAATCCATGAGTTACTTAATATAAGAATGTTTTCAACATCCTGTAGTTCTTTTCACTCCTGACCTGCTGAATAAGTAATAAAACTAAATTAATAAGTGCTCATATCTGCTACAACCCTATTTCAATCGTTAGTGCCTTTCCATATTAATTTCTTCTAGCTACTGTATTTTTAATGTATTCATTATTCGTAACTGGGGCATTGATTTATACCACTATATTAATATTGTATTATTTTTTTTCACTCACCCTTATATTTTTAGCCACTACTACGCATGAAGTAGCCAGCCCACTGCCACAAAATGCGAGGCGTCAAAGATTTTGTAACCAGCACTAAAACAAAATACATTTTTAACACACCATCAATATCCGTGAGTAAATTGCAATATTTCATTTGCTCAAACCTTCAGGATATTCACATCGTTAGGTTAGACATGTTAATAAAAGTTTCAAAAATAAATAACGAGCAGGAGTTGTGTTGAACAAGCGTCTCATTTTCAGACGCATAACGAGAAATTCCACAATGCCATTAAAAAAATAATAAGCTTGGAGACATTTTATAGTTTTTGATAGGGAGACGGATAATAGCATAAGCATGAATTTTTTTTGCTATTTATCATTGCTTAATGGCATTATTCAAAACCATAAAAAGGTTACAATGATTGTTATAGCAAAACATATCAGTAAATAGGCCTAATTTAAAAAAAAACAGCGATGCAAACGGAACAAGATCCATTTATAAATATTTCAGCATAACGAATGAAGAAAAAAGTACTGACCAGTCATGGGGTTACACAGGACACAAAGCTCTAAAATAACAAAAAAATAGCCTTCGTCATGTATGTTTGATACTAATGAAATTTTAGTGCCTTTGTTCACTAGGTAATTAATTACATTTGGATTTTTTAGTTCCTTTAAATATGTTGGAGCATAACAATATTGCTTTACTTCATACGCTCAATCTAAAATAGAAATTCTAATTTGCACTATTGTAAATGCACGTCAGCTGTTCATGAATTTTTGATTGGGAGTCAGCGCATTTCACAGGTAAACTGAGGATTAAAATTAACAATGTAATTTTTATCCGTATGATGATCTTTCATTCATTTTTTAGCAGTGTGGCCTGTTTTAATTTTAGAAGTACTATTTTCTTCCTACGCTTCCTCACCTGTTTTCAACAGTTCAAGTCTATTTTTCAGATTCCTAATACGATGATATGATTATTGTGACCGTACTTTTCATCTCTTTTTAAAACAATATTAAACCAAGGTATTTTCAGAGGATAGGAGCGTAACTCTTCTTGCATTAACCAAGTATGAAGATGCGATGAATGATGCCAGCATTCAGGTGAGAAGTTTGCTGCTTTACGGCGGCAAGATTCTGTGGCTACTGTAGGATCTAACGCTAGCCTTGTGCCTCCAGGACTCGGGGCTGAGCAAACTTGTGGCAAAATCTGGGAATGAGCAGCCAAAGTTGGTAGCAAAATTTCACCTTAGGGATGGAGCTCAAGTTTAACTTCTGGCAACGTTTTTCTGCAAAAATTTCCATGCTTGATGTTGGTAGATAGAGGAGAGATGAACGAACTAGGAAATAACATAAAAACAATGGCCACGTGAAACAGGCTTAAAAGATGTATTATTTATCTTTTCTAGCATACAATATACGAATAAAAAACAATGTAATATATATTGCTACATGTGTCGAATTTTTCCATAGTATGATCGAGAGTGGAGATCTAAAGTAACTAATGCGCAAGTAGAGTGACACTGAAATGGCCATTCCCCTATAATGAAGTTTTTTAAGTAGTTCTTCCACAAAAGTGTCTAGAGGGAAGTTCTTCCTTCAATTATTGAATGGTATGAGATTTAAGGGAGCTTGTTAAAACAATTATTCATGGTTTAAATTGAAACATAGTTTCAATTTGCCAACTTCAGCTACATAAAAATTTCACCAAAGACATTATTCTAATATTTGTGTACACATTTAGAAATTGTTAAAGCAGATTATAAATTCCATGAAGGTGCTGAAAAGTATCTGTGAACTTTAATGAAAAGGAAAAAAAGACTAAAGGGCGTGTATTTAAGGTACGGAAACATGAATTCAGTATGAAGCCTAGTTTATCCTGAACCCTACAATCACCAGCTTGGTCGACTGGTGAGCGAATCTGCTGGCGAGCGGAAAGACCCGGGTTCGAATCCCGCTGCCGATATGGTTGACGCGGCTAGAAATACGGCATGGGACTTGGGTAAACAACCGAATAATTATCGAAGTAATTATCCGACCCAAGAATGGGTCCTAAGGTTCGTTCCTATAGCCTCATTCTATTCTATTCTACAAACGTGTCTGGTGAGCGTGGCATACCTGATGTGTCAAGCGTTACCCTCTGCAATCAGTGAAGGTGTCTTCTATGACAGCCTCTGGGGACAACACGGCAATATCCGGCTGCTCTAGAAACATGCATTCTTTGGAAATGACTCTTCAATTTTATGTGAACTCAGGGGAGTAATCTGTTAACGCCTGGCGTCGTGATTCAGAGGCACGCAATGCATTCAAACTCAAAGCGGCCAAACTTTGATGCGTTTTGGGCAGATCCCTACCATATGATTAATATTCCCTTCATACGGTATCAATAATTTTTTTGGTTGATCGTATTTACCTCATTCACTTAATTCCAGCCAAGTATTTAGCCCCTTATCCAGCTCTTCTAATGTTATTTTTAGTAGCATTGGCCTACACTAACTGAAACGCATATTTTTACCTAGGAAAGCAGAGTATTTAAGAATTCTGATCGCTTCCATTCTATCACTTTCTGTTTGTTCATTATCATCACTGTGATGATACTCTCACACATGAAATCAGTGTGCGTGAAGACTTTCAATAATATATGTACGGACAAAACCCTGAGGGAAGAGTGCCCCTGAGGCAGTTGCATTTCTTTATTATTTCTTATTAAATCTCGCAACTTTTCCCTTTATCCACAAGTTCGGTATCGCATGTCAACCGCACTGAGGACAAAAGTTTTTCTGTTCCGCGCCATGCAGCACAGAAAGTCCTGTAAAATGTTCTCAATGAAAGTTCAGGGTGGAAATGTCATGGCAGATCATGTAGAAATAATCGAACACTCGAGGGCACCGACTTCTGCTATTGGTTGACAGGGCATTTGGAAGCTTTTTAAGCCATTTTTTGGTGTACTTTCATAGCATTGGTGTAGAGAAATGTTCTTTTTATGTTTTGTTTATATTTAAATTACGTATTACTGTGACGGGCGCTAGTAGTCGCTGCCAACTTCGATTCAGGCATTAATTAATTCCCCTGAAATTAAATATTGCCTTCTAGGATTTTATTTCAGCATGAATTTTGCGTGTTTGAGGTAATTTATTTCTATGACACTCAGTTGTATTTTCGATTTCTTTGCGCGTTGCAGGATTCGTAGATGTAGATTTTTTGATACATCCCATGAATGCATCCAAATTTGAACTGATCCCTATGTTGTGTTATTGCATCATTCACTGCGCGTAGCCTGATGAAAATTTATAATTTTAAATTACCGATAACTCCTAAGGCGTATACACCACGAAGGAAGTCAAGATGATATGATGTGACATGAAAAGAATCACAAGCAGAAAAGTTACGAAAATGAATAAATATTTCATGAGCAGTAATTATTTCGTTGCTCACTTCATATGCCAGAGACAACAGCCCTTTAATTTACCAGGGAGTATGTTTCTATTTTAGTCAAGGGGTAAAATAAGCAGCTTTAAGTTGTGCTAATAAATTTCTTTTAATTCTTACAGTCGGGAAGTATTTGCCTCTAATTGTGTCCGCATATAAAGCAATAAAAATGTAAGCTTAGGAGGAAGGTTATGGTTATGATGAATCTTGAAACACATACACAGACCAACCACCACCATCTGAAGCCTCCAGCCAAGAGATAGAATCTCTCATTAGGACGAACCTAACAACAGAACCAAGACGTCAAGCTGGCACGAGTAACAATAAGCAGCAGCTTTCGGTGGAGACCAAAAGATGCGTCTGGAAACGGCACTGCATTAACAAAACGATAAAATATTATACATAAATGTATCCAATTATCCTTTTGCAAAATATCTTTTTTAGTAATTATGAGAGGTTCAGGATTAAAAATGTATCGTTTCATGCCGTCGTTTGCAATTCAGTTTTGATCTGAGATTTAAAGAGAGTTTTGAATGGGCCAGCATATAAAGCGAAATATCTTTAAGAGGACGGATAGTTCTTGACCTTATCACCATTGGTCAAATGTTTAGTCATGAATGTAGAACAAACACGGTCCATTCAGGCGCTGTGGCGCAATGCAACCGGCTTACGATTGAACCTACTTGAAAAAGCTAAAATATGAAGTCACTTGCAGTGGCAAAAAAATATTTAGCGAGGTCGGGTACGCCATTTTTAAGTGCATCAACGGAAGGAAACTCATTTGTTGTCATGTGACGTACCATATGAAGAAGGAATACAATTTAGAGTCGTTTCTCAGAGCGCAGCTCTCTAGTCACTACCAGTCAAGAATTTTCGACATATTCAGTTGAACACACCTTCTACACCAAAGGATTTCCATTTATACGCAAGATCCTCAAGCCTCACTCGGTCAAAGGTAGCATTAAAGTCAAATTGCTCTGTGCTGCTCTGGTACTCCGTATGCTAAGCGCCCAGTAGGTTTTGCAAACATAGAACAAGGGACTTCAACAACAGGAACTTCTCCAGTTTGCAGTTTGAGGTTTATTTTATCATAAATGATGAACTCTTAGAAAATTAGAGAATAAGTAAATTTCTTACAGTTCTAACATGAAACTAAAGAAAACAGATGGACGGATAATTTTCTTTTTCATTGAAACAAAGCTGGCATAGATCTATGAAAAGAGATCGATACATTTTTAAGAACCAATAGTCTTCCTGGTAAATAGTTCAAACAATTATGGCTGCGTGCCGTATAGACGAGGTGGCACAGCTTGTCATATTTGCTGGATGACGATTTCGGGTCTAAATCCCGTTCTGTTTTGAACTCCATTCATAAATCTGTCACCTGCAGGAACAAAGCAATTCGAGGTTGCTCCCTCGAAATGAGGCTGTCATTTTCACGAGCGACACGAGAGAAGCAGACCCAATATTTCAAAACATCTGTCCAGCGAGGGAAGACAGGGCACTGGGAGAAGGATGATCCACTTTGGTGTGCATTGTTAAGAGTACCAAGCAGATCTCTTTTGGGACAGATGGATGTGTTAGAAAAGCATCTCATGTTTATTTTGCCTGTGGAATTATTACTTGTTCAGAACAGACCTACTGGGAAGATGAAACTGTCTTGTGCACATCACAGCTTGGTTTTGCCCGTAAGATGAAGGCAAGTACGTTGAGACAAATGTTCTAGAATATGATACACCTGGAAATTTATATGCCTCAAAATGATCCTACGACATTGAATTACTTTATTTGCGGAACAGAATTTTTGTCTAAAAAGAAAACGAGCCTACAAGTTGTCTTTTCGCACTCACAATCAATCTTGGAGAGAACTAACAGGTTGCTGAGATTATTCAGGCTGACTGATAGTAACGTTGTTTCTGCTTCACATTGTTTGGACGGTAAAAGTATTTAAGCGCCATGCCAGCTTGGTCGACTGGTGAGCGAATCCACTTGCGAGCGGGAAGACCCGGGTTCGAATCCCACTACCGCCATGGTTGACGCGGCTAGAATTACGGCATGGGACTTGGGTAACCGAATAATTATCGAAGTGATTATCCGACCCAAAAATGGGCCAGAAGGCTCGTTCCTATACCCTCATTCCATTCTATTCTATTCTGAAAGCTGTTAAAAGTCTGGAACTTCGAGGCTGACTGAAGTGAGCCAAGGTTAATTTCAATATTCAGGGTAATTAGAGACCAGAATTCTGGTTGCTTTACTCAAGCATTTAAAATACTGTAATAAAATTTAAAAAAAAAACGGCTTCAATCTGTTGAACATCTCAGTTTCGTGTTTGTTATCATTTGCCATTAATTTTTTATCTCTAGATTTTATGATCATTTCATTTATTGATGATTCGTCTTTAAACTTCTTTAACAGCTTTTATGTCCCGAAACATTCACAACAGCCTAAGTTTGTTCTAAGATGTTGCATACACTAAGGAATTTACTGCAGTGTTTTGCATTTACAGAATTATCAAGAGATGAGAAACTGAAACTTAACTCATGGCCTATTAATGCCTCATTTAAAAATTTAATGAAACCGTTATAGAAACTATTCAAAATACTCAATTTGATTTTACGTATTGGGTAATAATAAAATCCCATTTAGGCTAAATCTGATTTCTATATGTAAATTGTTTCTATTGTTTCACCAAAATGCGTCTACATTTTTTAATTCCTCTTTGCATTGCGTACTTCATTATAAAATTTTAGGTTTGTGCTTGTGAATAAATTATACAGCATGAAGTCACCGTTGTTGAAGATTCATTATATTTGTGTGTGAAGTAAATAGGCCGAAAGCAGCTCTTGAACTCGGACAGATATAAGAGGTCACAGAGGCAGTCGGTTTTGGCGAATGAGGTCCGTAGACTTTATGACCTCTACACCAATGGCTACAGAGTTCATAGACTGAGAATACGAGGGAAACAGCCAAGCTTTCGCTCTAATGAAAATACTTGCGTTGAGTCGAATTTTTTTATAGACATGTTCTAATTTGTTAGGTGTGGCACTAGCATGAATTTAAACCCACATAATTAGCGTTTTAAAAACTGCATCTAAATGTGTTTGTTTATTAGTAACAAAGATTGATGATTACTGGAAGTTATAGATTTGAATACCCTTAACTGAGGCGCTTACCAAGATAATATTGCTATACGGTTTTCATTGATATCATCAGGTGAGATGATGTCACGTAAGCGTGGGGGAATTTCGTATTTTATGATGGGTGGTTCGTTACCCACTTCAGGAGTCCGGCTGTGTCTGCAGCAGGTGAAATTGCTCCTGAGATGGATAGGTGAAAAAAAAGCTTGCCCTGACAGCTGCAAAGCTTATGCGATATTACTAATGTGATTGTACTAAAGTTTTGTTTTCATGATACAAGTTAAAGTATTTCTCCTGAATCACTCTGAACATTTCATATGAGTCATGATTTTTTTAACGTAATCACGAAAGCTTCCAATAATTTATAGTTTATAACGTTGAAAAAACCAGAAATGATTAAACAGCAACATTGTCCGAATATTACCTAAGATATGAGTAACACAGAATATCCTCGACCGGCTGACATAACGTGAATAAATTCAGCGTTGTTCTTAAAGTTGCTGGTAATAAAAATTCTTACCTTTGAAACTTTCATTGAATTCCAAACGCTCATAAAAATTTTCTGAACAAAATACAACAGACTCCCCTACAAATTTTTGTTCATTAGCTTTGTTCAGTCAGGCACAAAATTACTTTATAATTCGCTTCGAAAGAAAAACTAGTTAATTTTAAGGAAATCTTCCAATGTTCTAGAATCACTTAGTTGCAATATTTGCTCGGTTTTTCTGTGACATCGCATTTGATATAAGTTGCGCGAGCGTTCATTGTCATGAACACTACAGGTCTTGAATTCTATGAATAACAGGAACACTCATTGTCGTAAATAATGAGTATTATTTCCTATCTGTTTCACGAGTATTCCGAGAGTTCATTGTTATAAATAATACTGACCGTCAGTATTATGAATTTCACGAGGGCTCATTGTCATGATTAATACTGATTGCTAGTATTTTTAGAAGGACAAGCAAAACGAAAACGAAGTTACGAAAAATACTGGCGGTGATTAAATGAGTAGTACTGGTACAAATTATCACGAACAATAATAGTCTGCAGTATTATAACTAGCAATATCATTGTCATGTGCAGCGGAGGGTGTTGTCCAGGAAAGTTGATAGCATGAACTGAAAAAATAGCAGAACTGCTCTACAAAAATTCATTTTGGTATTTAATGACCTTGGGAATAGACATGGGGCAGAGAGTACTGTATTCAAATGAACTGAATTTAAGTCATTTTGACATTCATGGACACGGAATACAAACAATAACCCACAGTATATTACGTGGCTTAATGGGACCACAGGCTGTTGGAAAACTTAATGTTTTTGGTTTCATTAAGACATTCATAAACTTACCTTCTTAAAAGTCCTGGTTGCTGCTCAAATGAAAAAATTCCCCTGCTTTTCCATATTTTTATGTGATTTGGACGTCTTTCTTTCTCTGATAAAAATGCTTTTTTAGAATTTCATATAAATACTCGTAATGTGTTGAAAAGAATCAACCAGTTGTATACACTTGAAGGCTTAAAAAATTTTATGCTGCATTCTTATGATGAGTGAAAGATTTCTCGACATAAATTTTCCAGCACCTCTATAGAATGCAGTAGAAGGATCAAGCGAGAAATCAATGGCAATTGTGAGAAATAGATTCCCGATATGCCTCATATTATGCAACATATTCAAAACAAACGACACTGATTTTCTAATCTTAAGAACTCTTGCATTTATTCGCTCACTAAACATTTTTCTCATTTTGCTTCGGATGCTGGGATCGTATGTGACCGTGTACGCCTTAATTCACTTTCCATGGAATTACTTAATTGACTTTGGCTGCTCCAGAGGGCGAGGTCTATGCGAAAGCAGGGTGCTCGGCCGCATTGCCCTGTGGGAGATCTCCCACTCGTGGGATTAATTCGACGGCTATTACTCTCAAGCCCACGTAACCGAGAAAAAAATCCCCCGGACTGATTGGGGGATTGCAAAGCAATTTGAAGTGGAAGTGAAGCGCTATTCTTGCCGCTGCCCATAATGAGGGAGGCTCTGTCTAGGCACTTTTGCTTTCCTCCCAAGTGAGCTGAAATTGGCGACAATTCTAGCTGACGGCAGCAAATTCCGGAACAGACGTGAAGTGAGGGTCAGGTGAAAATTTTTGACGATACTCTCTAAAGAAATGGACTAAAATACGCATTTTATTGTAAAAGACGGGGCTTTTTTATTAGAGTGGCTGCGAAAGTTTGCGGTCTTTACGGGAGTTAAGGAGCAGGATATTTTTATAAAAGAGGATAAAGTTAAGTGATTTCAAATTTAGTGCCACTGAACTCAAGGAAAATACCTAAAAGCAGAGTTTAAACTTATTGCAAATTCACTGAATGTGAGAGCTTAATGGTGTAAACTGCATCATAAAAAATGTTTCCAACTGCGCAAAAACGTAGCCGCTTTCGAAAAAAACATTCGACAGCAGAAAGTTTAAAATGTAGAGGTCTCGAAATTTAACTTCCTTTTTTTTATGCAAAGAAGAACATTATCCCTGAAAAATTATGTCGAACTCCATCTGAAGGAAAACCATTATTTTTAGCATAGTTTTTGACGCTTTTGGTCGGGTACTTTTCTGGAGTCGCTATAAAATTCATTTGCTGTGGCTTAACTTCCTGATACTCGTAAGTAAAATACTTCCTGTTTTGACTCGACATCAGCAAAAGCGTAAATAAGTTCGTACTTTCTTGAGCAACTTTCCCGCTGAGGACGAAAGAACTTCTACGAAATTCATTGAGTAAATTAGTTCAAGTTCTGGTCCTGGTAAGAATGAACTCGAGTTTGTTGAGTTCGAGGAGCATTTGGCACTGCTGTGAGTTTTGATGTGACTCGCTGTTGCGGAATTAAATGAATTTAATGAATTAGGTTTGGTTTTATTACCTAGGTTTGGATAATTAGAGAAACCCTTCTATTTGGTATTCAAACTAAGAAGACTTACTTGGATTCATTGTGAAGATTATAGTTTAACGATAATGCAAAATCAGTTAAGAAAGCAGACATGGTGTTACATAAAAAATGTTTATGATATTTCAAATAATTTCATTTTTTCAAATGGTGTTTACGAACTAAAAAAGTTTAGGGTAGATTTCAAATTATTTTAATTCTTTTTTAATATCTTTTTAAAATAGCAATGATAATACACCTGTCAATTAGGCTCTTCTGTATTCATTCGATCTCAGGCCAGAAATTTTATGGTAAATTTTTAGGGCTGCCGTCACCGCTCAGTGGTCGTCTGTACGGGAAAATTCGTCAACGCAATTTGTGCGCGCGACTGAATCACAAAAATGAATAACATCGGAGGCCAGTCCCGGTTTTGGGCGAGTGATGTGCACTAAAAATAAGGTAAAAGTTTCCTCATTAACGTTCATTGCTAATTTACGGCTGCCATCAGGACTAATTTTGGAAGTTGCCGGGCGCGGTCTCTGGGGCAGGCAAGTTCGTGGCTAAGAAACTTTTAAGTTCTTCTGAAGCTCTTCCTGTGACACCAAATTTTCAAAGTAAGACCCTTCAAGTAAGTAAAGCACAAAGAAAAGCACTTCAAGGGCAATATTTTCGGAAAAAGCTGTTTCTTGTCCGTGGCAGGAAGTCTAATTTAATTCAGAAAAAGAACTTGTCTCAAAAGTTGTTGAAACACCAACCAATCGTAAAAGTTTGCGTTGTCCAGAAGATATTGGTGGTGACGAACGCTTAGTTATAGACACCTTTTTACTTTCTCAAATTATTTGTAAAAATTTCAGTGGTCCATTTTATATCCTACAAAATATTACAAAAATATTTTTACTAAATAAAATAAAAAGATTTTTGACAGTTCTTCCGCTATAAAAGGTTAATTGAAAAACATTCTGAATTACTAGTCTTGATTAATTTGAACGTTCTCGTTGCTGTGTAGAATGCATTATTCAGTCGCTTTACTTGAGGCACATTAGTACAGTGAAGAGTACCCTGACACGCGACCTGACGCCAGTTCGCTCCAATGAACACACGGTCGCTGTACTTTACAAGCGTTGCTTTCTTAAAGCTATATCCCCACTCGAAAAAGAATTACGTACTCCAAACGAATTCCGAATTTTATTAACGTGTTTTGTGAAAGTAGAACTAAAAGCCACGACGTTTCAGTTAGTAAATAAGCTTATTTTTTTTAGTGTCGTAGTTGCAAATCGTGTTGTGGAGAACTTTTTCTTATGTCACTGATGCTTCTTGACAGCTGAAGCAACCATCTCATATTAATACAATTTTACCACACATTCTCTCACTATCATTAGGTAGAATTCGACATACATCATACATTCATTGAGAACGAAAGAGATCCAAGAGAACTAAAAACACTTCATGAATTATGTTAATATAATCTAAAATGAAAATAAGAAACATATATATTTTATACGCAAAAGGTACATGCAATTAATGAAGACGGTTATCTTTCGAAGTAAATTAGTGTGAATTTCTGTGAATTTTCTCTTTGAGTGCCCTCCAATTTTTATGGTGACATTTATTATCGTGTACACGTTGTTTCGCACATATCAACCACCAATTGCCTTCAAATCACCAAAATCGTATAAAACATAGAGTCGATCGCCATTTGGCCGCCTGAGCCAGATCAAAGTGTAGTAGACGTCCGAGTATTTTAGTAATAGCTTGTTCTATTATTCAATTTGCTGCTATACAACGTATAGTATTAAGCTGCAGCAACAGACACATTATTTAGCTACTGCAATACACACACTGTTAAGCTGGAGCAACACGCACTGTATCAAGCTACTGCAATACGCAGTGTTAAGCTGCAGCAACACGCACTGTATTAAGCTGCAGCAACACGCACAGTATCAAGCTACTGCAATACGCAGTGTTAAGCTGCAGCAATACGCACAGTATCAAGCTGTAACTGCCAAACTTGAAGTAAGTTTGGGACACGCTCAGTATTAAGCTGCAACTGCTAAACTTGAAATAAGTTTAGATCAAAGCCAACGCATTCTTGAAGACATCTTTGACCAGATATCCTCGCTAACAGAATGCTGAATCCATCGTAAGTTGAATCGGATTGTAACAAATTTGACACATTGTTTTACCGGAGGAAAAACCAGGTCGTCTCAATCAACATTACAAAACCAACACGCAACCCTAATTGTTGGAGTGAAATGAACCGAAATTGGCACACGTTTTCTTGTTAATTGCTTGGGCAACAAAGTTTGGCACACGCAACTTTGTTTAATCGAGAACAATCCAGTTTGGCAAGAACCAATTCTTGGTGGAGCACCGCCGCTACTTCAATCCTTATTCAGTATAATTTCAAACTTAAGTCATTACTGCCTTCAAAAAACTTGTTATTCATCTCAGTAGAATTTGTCTTACCTCTTTCATAAATTAATGTTATTCGACTGAAAAATAAAAACCTTTCCGAGAAAAACAAAACGTCTAAGATTTGGCGAAAACACAATCATCTCGGAAATTCTCTGGGATAGAACGAGAAAAGTTTAACAAGTTTAATTGAACTTACATTTGAACTTAAATATGCTATAAAAGAACAGAAGATGAACCATAAAAATTGCCCTGAATTTCAATGCAGCCGAGATTTGATTTGATGCCTGATTTTCCTTCTGATGGAAAACAGTTTGTGCATGCTCCTTTCGACGTTGATCGAAAATACGTGATGCAGAAGGGAAAAGTAAAAAAAATTAACTCATTCATCTTACTTTCGACGTTATACATAATATTTTTCAAAAAAGTGCAAAAGATAAAAAATTAATTTCTAGAATATTTTACGAAATATTAATGTTATTATAGAATGTTTTTCCAACTGTACACCGTTTCCGGCCAGAGAGTGTATGTTTCAGTGGAAATTGCACTGTCTGAAAGTAAGTTCTTTGGGAAAACTTTAGAAAAGCATAAATTGGATCAACCTTTGGTTGCATGCTTTTGAACAAGTAACTAACAATGAAATAATTAAACTTATTAGGCATTTATGCTGCTTTAATATGATTTGTTCACACAGTCCAGCTATTTAGCAGAGTAAACTGCAAATGTCTTAAATAAGAAGCTAATTTTATAGCTTTGGCAAACATTAAGAAAGAATTATGCTGTTCCGTAGTATTTTTTACTTCGATCTTAAAGATCACAAGTTATTAAAGGAATTGCTATTCGGGAGACACATGTCAGTGTTCTCGCTTTAGAGTGAAGAGAGTGTGAGCTCTGCACCGAGCATGACGTCGTGGTGTATAAGCATACACCAAGGCAAACTACACACAATTAACTTCTGAGTTAGTTTCTAGGCGTGAATTCAGTCGCTTTGCTGCTGAGAAACTAAACACGAGGAATAATGTGGATCTGGTTTCTTATCAGAGTGGTGACGTAAATCAAATATTCACAACCGGTCGTAAGAGCTTTGTCGTTTCATGAATTCAGGTGGCATTTTGTTCTCTTTGTTAATGTGTCAATATTACGGGGAATTATTATTGCGAGAGATATTTGAAAAATATGACCTTAAATTTATTGGCATTAATAATAAATCGTAAACTCTTGAGTGAACAAATAGATGATAAACTCCCATTTTAGTTCAGTAATTGGGTTTCTATATCGAAGTATTATTTTATTTTCCTAAGATTAACCGTATCAATTATACTCGTATGTATCATTTATATCAATTTCTTTATTGTTCGAGTATTTACGTATAGATGAAACTTTGAGGATATTTGCAGGGGATTTAAATTCAAGTGTTACCTTTTAATGAACAGAACGATGATGAGAGGTAAATTTGAATCAGAATGTAAAAAACAGGCTGTGGAAATACATAAATGACAGAAAATGACAAAAAGCCTAATTTGTTCTGAGTTATTCAATGATGTTTGCTTTTCGTTTCTGTAACAGAGATCGCTGCGAATTTTACTTTTCTACGCAGTAACGTGTGTAAAATTTAGAGTAAAAATTACAAAAACTGGATATAAGCTTAATACTTTCGACTTTATTGGCTATTGGAACTGATGATCCTGAGAATTTTAAGAAGATCATTAAATACTGAGGGTTTTTGCCGCAGAGTATTGGATGCGCGGTCGTTATTGAGGCTTCCTTTGCACAAAAAAGCTTCTCAAGTCTTTGGCTTCAAGGCCTTGCTTTTATTTTGCAGAGGCACAAGACATCCTCGCTTTTATTGCCTGGAGCTTCAGAATAAATCGTTAAGGCGGCACAAGGGAATCGAATACTACATTGTCGGTAGTCAATCCTCAGTCAGTATAATAGGATAAAAATGAGTACCAAAAACGTTCACTGAGGTCAACATTTGATGGTAGCCTTAGTATTTTTCCCGAATATATACGAGTATTCATCGTATTCATCTCGTATTTCATTCATCTCGTATTCATCTTACTCTGTTTTTCGTTGCAAATCTTAAATGAAATGATTCATGAGACACGGATCAAAATTAATGCCCTTCATAATTTGGAATGCTCATCTGAGCCACTTGTACCAATGAAATAAATGTGATCGTATTGGTATTAACAAAGAGAGATATAGTCATTCAAGTCATTACTTCGAGTTTTATAGAAGAACTGTACTGCCATCGACGAAAATTTTTTGAGGAACAGTTTTCCAAGATTTCATACTATATTATTTAGGAACATATTCATAGGTTAGAGTGCACTGTATGAATTAAATCTTTTATAAAAACTGTTAGTGTGAGCAGTATTAATATACAAAATACAAAATCATACGAAATCGTAGAAGTGCAACTCAATCAACAAATTTCTGCATCCATGTTAGATAAGTTGAGATAAAGTTCAGGAATTATGAGTGATATCTCCATATATATGAGAAAAGTTGAATATCTTTACTCAAAAATTACCGGGTTTATTGTTCCGTAAGTGTTCCGTATTGTTTTATTATTGTTATTGTTTATTTTCTTCTCTGTCTATATTACAATTATTTTCATCGATTGTGAGATAGACTGTAGTCGTAAATGATTGATGTTTTGAAGGTTGGCATCAAAAACAGACTCGCATATGGAAGTTCATTTGATTATAAATTTTATTATCGTCCTTCTTCTATTCTACATAGATTGATAAGTAATTCATTATTTCTGACAACGCACATGTAGACGTGGTTGCACCTAAATTTAACCAAAACTTTACATCTGATTAATGCTTTAATGCAAATGAATAAATGAACATATTTATTCATGACATTCAATGCGAATAAACATACGTGTAAGCATAAATTATAATGGCATCTAGATCAGAGCTGCTGCCTAAGTGATGGAAGATATTGAAGCTATATTCAACAAGGTCAGAAGAGCTGCTGGTCTGAATCTTGATGTGAGACATCCTATATAATATAATACATTAGTTCTTGTGCTGAGGTTCTTGTGTGTGTGTTCTAGGTCGTACAAGTCAAGAACAAGGATAAGAAGTCTAAGGGGGTAATCTTTGTATAGCAATCTATTCCTCCTTGAGCGGGTACTCTTACATTTTGGATTCAAATACCTAAGTATTATTGATTTTTTTAATTTTAACATACGTTCTAATAAGGCACTGTTTCGTGAATGTCCTACAACTCAGGATTTTAAATACCTCTTAAACCGGGTAAGTACATACATTTTTAATTTGTTCTGGAGTTACCATTGTGTTTTCATGACAGGAAAATTCCAGGATATGTTCTAGGACTATTTCCACTATGAGCAGCATTCATACTTCTCTTCCTCTTCTCCAGCGTGCGATCACATATACTACGGAGAAGTGGGTCGTACCTACGAAGTCCAAGTGCAGTGGCCTCGGAGGAATCTGCGTGACTCCACCTGCAACGTAACTCTGGTGGCAGCAGGAGGACCCCATGGAGACATTGTGCAGGTGGCGCTCAGGAAGTTCAGTCTGGGCAAATTTAACTCCCACACCGACCAGGGGTGTCCACACGGGCACATGCAGATCGTCGAGAACATGCGGCACTACAGGTAACCTAAAACATGAATTTTGTAAATCACATGTACGTAAGCTGGTGTCTTTCAATCTTAAGCAGAGCGCGGTGAAGTAAAGGAAAATTTTGTGAGATTTGGTGGTTCCATGGAAAACATTTGGTATGTGTATCTTCAGCGAAGAAGTGATATTCTGGGAAAAAAATACTTTATGATAAAAAACACAAGGTGATTTTTTGTTTAAACAGAAAACAGAAGCTTAAAAACAGGAAAAGTTTCACGTATATGCCAATGAGTGTTTCATTCGTTCAAACACGTAAAATTAGATAAATTTGTCACTAACAAATATTTCATCGATATTCATAAATAGAAATGTCTAAAATATTTCCCGAATGAGGAATTGTTAATATTGCTTTAATTTTTTGTTCGAAAATAAAGCCGATTCCTTGTGCTGTCAATATTCTATAAATTCAATATTTTCAATACGTATCGAAATACTCTATCTTGCTACAATGATTGTCAGTTTGACAACTTAGTAGAGCTCAGCTTGGCTGTTACAGTAATCTTAGTACAAGTTTTGTTTCACAATTCAACTTGCATTTACTAAGACATGCCTAATTTTAAAATGTTTAAAACAGCAGGATAACGTATTGTTTTCTTAGGGTATTTTTCATTAATACTTTTATCTTTATATTGCCTAAGAAATCCAGGCTCAATGTATTTTTCTATCATACTTTCGCTAGAATATGAAGATAAAGCATTTTCAGTATATTTGACGAAAAATTCTACAAGGTATAGGGACTTATGAGCAGATTGATGAGTTTTTCTTATCTCATTCCTAGACCTGGATATTGGTGCGGCGATGGCGTTGGACTGGACATTTACTACAGCGAAACACCTTCCGTAACTCTCCTCCTCACTCGCCTCAAAATGGACAACGACCTCACAGCCATTGATTCCATTTCTGGGTTTTACTTTAAGATGGCCTACAAGTTTTTAAAGCAGTCCGATGCCATTGTTCGGTACGGAACACGCGACAAGCAGAAATTCACAGGAGTGCGCAGCTCTTCCTCGATGTGCCACTTCATGTTTCCTGCTTGTGACGTGAAACCCTGTTATGTACAATCACCCAACTTTCCCGGACTATACCCTAGAAACACAACCTGCTATTACCATATTACTCAAACACAAATACCTTTTGGAAAAAAAGCTCTCATATCGCTAAAGCAGCGACAGTCTCATCTCATTAATGTGAAAAGCTCAAAACAGCCTCTGGACACTGAGGAACGACACCTCAAACTTTACGACGATTGCTATTACGTTGGAGATTACGTGCGAATCTACGACGGCAACAGCACCAAATCTCCAGTACTACTAACTTTCTGCAGAGGAGCAGAACTGCCTGAGATAACTTCGTCCGGCGCAAGTTTGCTCATCGAGTTTACTACGTCTCCTTATGACTCGCCCAGCCACGAGTCGCCGTGGAAGTATGTGAGCGGATTCGAGTTAGTGGCGAAAACCAAATTCGTGTCCAGAGTTACCACAGGTAGCACTTGCTATCAAATTTTGACCCCGCAGAAAAACGATACCGGTTGGATAGCTGCTCCTATGCACAGTGTAACTCCGAACTCAACTTGCGTTTGGGACTTTCGAGGCCCACCGGGCTACATAATTTGGATAATCTTCGCTCGCTACGCTAGAGAAACACAAGTGCGTCGGCACCACACGACGCTCTGTGAGGCTCGACTCACAATCCACGACGGGAGCTTGGGAGCCAACCAGACGAGCTTGGCGTCGCACTGTCGAGACACACTTCCTCGGACGTGTGACCGTATTGCTCGTTTAGTTCAAGGAAACAACACCGTACCTCCTTGTGGTCCGTACGAGTCGTATGTCACTCACGGAGAACAAGCGAGCATCGCGCAGGAGTATGGAGAAGGCAGCCTCGTCACCAAAGTTCGCTTCCTTGCCAAATATGAGTTCATAGACGCCAGACAAGCAGGCGAAGAGTGGTATTCTCCCTGCAGTCGCATCATCTACAGCAACGGGACGGACGGGGTGCGCAAATTGAGGTGGGGTACTTGAAATGAGTCATTGTTCTGGATGATGTAAAATAAATTCCTTTATGTGAAATATTACATACTATTTGAACATATTTTAAAGTTAATTTTAGTTTGCGTTTTTGCCCTAGCTATTCTAATCATGGTAATTTCAATATTTTATAAATATACTGTGTATAGTATATTTATAAAATGCTACCAATAAAGCTATGATCATCTTTTTATAAAAACAAATCGTTCGTTATAACCTGTATATGAACGACAAAAAAACGTACTATGGCACGCATGAACCCGGAATGAAAACTTCGTCAAAATATCTCCGAGCCTAAGAAGGTTTGCCTGACTTAATTCATGCATTTGGCAGTCCTCAGAAACACAACTTATGCAATTAGTATCCAAATAGAGAAAAAATAGCCATGACACACACAAGCAAATCTGATTTCTTCTAAAACACACAAACAATATCATTTTTCCATGGTATTCACCCCAAGATCCAAATTCTCAAAAAAACGTACAAAAAAATTCTTGAACCAGAAGAGGCAAGAGACGGTCGTGCCGGTCAGGCCATAGGAGAAACATTCAATTAGCGAAGTCTTGAAATCAGGTCATCGTGATGCGTCGACAGCGACTGTCAGCGCAGTAATCGAGCCTCATTTCACGCTCGGTTGCGTTGCAGGACAGCTTAAGGAGATGGCAGCGGAGCCCCTCATTGTAGAGCTGAAAAGCGGGCAGAAATTAATAGTAATCAGATGTAAAACTGGCTGTATTTGCAGATAGTTTTTCAAGCCGCTTCTTTTAAGAGAGATGCAAAAAAATTCTTTAAAAATGTCTATCGTGTTTGATTTTCATAATAATTCTGAAATAAAATGAGAAAACGAATTTTGCTGCTACGAACCAAGTTTGATAGAATATCAAAGTACAGCCTCAGTCAGGGTCTGGTTTTTGGAAATGACTACGATTAGTGTTTTGAAAAAACGAATTGGTCCCAACTCCCTCAAGAACAAGGGAATGAAACGTTTGTTATGTTATCCTCAGCTTCTTTACTTTATAAAGAGCATGTCGTACAAAGACGTCTGGAGGATGATAAATTTCTTTATAACAGAAACTACTCAAACAAAGCTGCCTTTACAGGACGGCAATATACTTTTGAGAAAGAATGTGCCTGGTTGACATTAGGCTGCGCAGTTTTTAAATGAATAAAGATTATCGTGCTCGAAAAAATTTGTCTTGGGTGTTCATGATATGTAAAACTTAATACTTGATCTTTTGGAAAGTGGATATCGAACCATAGCTCAAGGAGAGAGGAAGAGACGAAGAAGGAAATCGTCTTAAAAGTTAGATGAACAAGCCTGAAATATCGAACATTTTTTGTGTAATAGAAAGTTCTGCTCGTAGAGAAAGAAGCATAAGAAGTTGATCATAGGATATTCAAAGGGTTTATGAGGGGATTTTGAAACAAAGCTGATTAGTTTTCTTCTTCGTATTATGGCAGCTGCCCCAGTGGTTGGGCTTATAAATGCTTCCTAACATGGCCTTTGTCCTGTGTTGAGAATTATTGTATAAGATATTACAACGTTCAAACTCCACAGAAAAAGTGGGAACGATGTCAACACTTTTCTAACACCTGACTTAAGTGAAAGGAAGTATCAGTTGCATCTACTAACATTACATCTTATAGTCATAACAAAAAACAATTACTAAAGATTTATTATATAATATTGAGATAATATTTCCACTGTATCAAACAAATCCTTTATAATCCCGAAGCAAATATCATAATGTCTCTCTGTAATGCGAAGTGCGTATGTAATCTGTGTATTACTCGTTGGGATGTAAAGTTTATGCTGCATGAATAGGTATGGATATCTTGATGATCATTATTAACGGATCATCATTACCATGTACCGGAAATTGAACGCAAATGGCAGTATTGTCTTTATGAATTTGGCATCTCTTTACAAATGATATTTATTTCCATTTCAGACAAAAAACTCGATTGCCAAACAAGGTCTTCAGGCTTAAATTTTAAGAAAATTATACTAAACAAAACTATACTGATATTATTGAAACACTTGAGCAAATTATTCAATGATATTACAAAACTGATAATGGCGCAAAACTTATGTAAACTGTCATATATTAAGACTCAATTTGTGTCATCAATTTCTGTTACTTTGGACTCTTTAATTATATAATATTAACAATGATTGCATCTATGTCAGTTATTAACGCAGGCAATTTTTCTAAACTTGCGCAGCATCTACCCTGATGTTTTCCATAGTTTGACTCGCATAGCGTACGCGTGTTTTCGCTGCTTAAGCTAAAGTAAAAGTTAACCTCTTTGCTAGGCTATGCAATAACAAGCTCTGAAATAACACAATAATCTTCGTCAGTCGAGGACTACGAAACTCGGATTGCGTCCATAAAAGTAATCTGGAGAGGCCTCGCTATTGCTCCTGCCTATTCTGCTCGAATTCTCCCTACGTTGATCTCCGCTCACAATGGCTTGCCTGCTTCCCTCACGTCCGGTTTGCTCGAATTTGTTGCTATAACTCAGCTGATGCGTAGCGGCTTATCACCTGATACGAGTCTAAGAATTCAAAATTCATCACTGCTAATAATTTAAGAGGCAGGGAAAAGGGGCGAGTTCTACTTGAAAAAAGTAACTATTTCTATTAGTTTTGAAATATTGAAATTGGCGACACAAATTGGAGTTTCTTCCCGAGATGCTATCAAGGTTATGGGCTGCCATTGGTGCTCACACACGAAAGAGCTCAACGCTCGATTTGGTCGACATTGCACCGAGGTTTAAGCGTCATTCTCTTTAAATTCAAACGGAAGAAATGCTAACATGTGGGATGAAGTAAGTTTGCAGCACGGACCTGAACAGTCATTCAGTAACACCTAAATGTTCCAAGAACATGTACGTTCGGATCATTGTGGTACACATTGTTCTTCCAAGATTTTGGATTTGATTAGAATGGTAGTTTCATTCAAAGGAAGTCAAATATTGTTCGTTTAAAATTGTCCCGTGAGGTAAAGATTTTGTATTGTCTAATAATTTCAACGTCCTTCCACTATTCTGACAAACTAAGCGAACTTCTAAAACAAAATTTCCGGCGTGACCGAGGCTTTGCGGATGCTCTGAATTCCGCGCTTTATAATTACCCATTGAGAAGCAGCCTCCGTATTGCGGTGGCCAAAATCGCGTGCCAGGAACAGTGGATATTTTGGAGCCTTCACAAAGACCCCAGGGCCGTTTGCAGGCCCGCCTTTGTTAGGCATGGCCCTAATTGACGCCAGTAGCCCGTAATCACAAATCACGCCTCAACAAATCCTCAAAGTTAAATTGAAGTGAAAGTTTTAATTATGACACCCAAATTAAACATGTGACAGGCTGCATCTGGCGTATCGATGAGGCCCTCAACGTAGAATTTTTGATGAATGTGAGAGACAGTCATCCTTGCACACACTTCTACCAGCATCACAAATATATGGACGTCACAAACAAATGCCCCATAACATATGAAAGAAAGAACATTCAATATGCGGATTCAAGTTCAGTTATCATCGTAAAAAAACACATTTGCTTGGTTTTGTTTCATTTATTTAAAAATATAAAAGTCAATATGCTGTTTGAAATATATTACAATTATTTGAGGGCTTATGAAATGATCAATTTCTTCAGCGACGTCTTACTGCGTACAACGTATCTCAGGGTTACGGAACCTCAAAAGGAACTGATGGATCTCTAAACATTTTAGTCCCAGGAAACTACAAATGCACTATTCAACAGATGATAAAAACTGTATAAAATTATAAAATTCATCAGTGTTAATGAATTATTTAATTATTGCTGTGAGACTTGAACAATTTTCGAGGTAATGCACACCATGGTCGTAAAAGCAAGGGTGACCATCTGAAAAGAATTCTCTTTAAAAACTAGACAATATAATCTGAATAAAACAATTTTTAGCGTTCTCATAATAGGGCATATGTTTTTTTCTTTTGAACCTTTCTGATTTATACTCGTTTCTTTTCTGGTCCTGCAACGCTGGGACAACTTGTGTAGAAAACAAATCCTGACCTCGCGTTCTCCAGCTCATCTATTAGGTTGTTAGAAAAATAATGGCCGATTGAAAGCTGACGTATGCTTTTAAAATCGACCATTATTTTTGTAACAACCTAATATGTTTGTCCTGAGAGAACTGAGAGATAATGCATGCCTGCAAAATGTGCTCGATGGTGGAACATGAGTCGGTGATCACACCTCATCTGATGGTGAGGTGTGATCATCGACTCATGATCCACCATCGAACACATTTTGCCGCCATGCATTATCTCTCAGTTCTCAAACTCTCCTGTACCTGAAATTGAGTGTTGCATTTAAATATGAAATCCTTAATTAAATTAACCAATTAGAGTGTTTTTTAACGAATCTTCTAGAAATTCGACATTGTATGCATTAGAATAGTAAAGTATTCTAGTTTCCTCCCTTCCTCGTATTAATTTAAGAGTCTTTATATCAAATAAAATATTGCATACAGAAAGAAAGGCTTTTCAGATCTCAATGCTTTTAAGGTCAAGCTGATGATTTCATGAAAGTGTGAATACATCTAACAAACGGGATCAAACCTCATACAAGTTTGAAACCGTCAGCAGCACTTGGTCTTAGAAGCTCTAAGCCCTCACACGACAATAACTTTTTGAAAAAAATCATTATATCTTTCCATGAAGAATGAGCTGTGCAGCTGATCAGTATTCTGTTTCTTTCGACGTCATACTTTGTCTCAGTCAATGTTTCTGAATTTCAGCAGTAGTGCATAAAAACATTTCTATGAGTTTGAATTGCCTTCAAATTCATCAATCTTTTAATAATCGCTGTTTTCTCCACTTGCTACTAATTAGGCAGCAAAGTTTTGATGTTTAATGCAATATGCGTATGTTTCAGAGCTCCGAAAAATGTCTTCTTGTACGGGAGAGGAGGTCGGAAAAGCATTCATTGCTCCTGGCTAATTCAAGGCAAGAGTGAAGAAGTAGTTCGACTCACTATCCATTCAGTTAAAACTGGAGGAAGTGTTTGCCGTAATCTTGTTCGTCCTCTAACTGAGAGCCTCGACTGCGACGGAGGTGAATTCCCTTTGATGAAGCTTCATCTCTCAGAAGTCCCGTGGAAAGATGTTGAAGTTCCCAGGGCTTGTTTATGCTCTCAGGAGGTCTTACCGCACACTGTCGAGTCCAGAGGCTCTGCTTTACTGCTTAACATGACCTTATCAGGTATGGGACCATGGGATGACCATCGCACCTTTAACTTTGAAGTAGAGTATGAATTTATTAGTAAACCCGAATGCACAGGTGGCAACCGTAGACTTTCAAACCCTGCTGGAGGAGTCGTTCTAGGCTCAGAAGAGACGTCACATGAGTGTGACTCAAAACCTTGGTTGCTGGAAGCCCCGATAGGCCATTCGTTTTTGCTTACTCTTCCAAAAGCAACTTTAGCAAACGAATCGTGCAGCACTGACTCCCGTTTGGTGCTGCGAACACCAGGAGCCACGGACACGCTCGTGGTGGTGTGTCCTGCAGCTGCTCAGGACGCAGTCATCCAGCTCGTATGGCCGCCCATCCCTGGCCTGCAGCAACAAGGCAACAGTAGACCAGCATTTTTGCAGAATTTCGTCCGAGGAATTCCTCAACTTGTTGCTCAATGGGAGCCGCGCAGAGCGTCAGCGCTAAAAATGCAGTGGCTCCACCTTAGAGATCCGGCCAAAATCCCTGAAGAAGCGGACTCTGCGGTGCCCGCCACGAGGAGGAACAAATGCAAGGAGCTCTGCGCCGCCCTCGGTGCTTGCATCGCCCAACAACTGTGGTGCGACGGCACATCGCATTGTCCTGACGGTGAGACAGACTCATTATTTTGTGTGGTAAAGAACAACTAAAGTTTAAAACATAGTAGCATCTCAACCAAGATCGAAATACATGGTATTCCGAATTTGACATGGATTTGTTTAAATGATAAATGACTAAATTTTAAATGTACATTAATATAAGTAGATGATGGAATAATTATAAATTGTTACATTCGAAACGAATACAATCATAAAAGTCACTATACGTGGCCAAATCCTACAGTTTGTATCTTTCCTAATAGATGAAAACATCATCATCTCATTTCTTGATAGTGCACACCAGTATGAACATGAAAAAAATGAGTTGGACAAAATGTCTTCAAATGTTCGTCAGACCATTTTTACTAATTTTTAATTGAGCGGATAAAATGATCATTCATCACAGCTCATGCAATAGTTAAACATTCATAATACCCAGTCAGATCAAATCAATATAACCCAATCTTATTATTATTTAATTGTGCATGATATATTCATGAAATTCAATATCATGTTATGATATTTTTTACATTTTTGGATGTCTTCTTCTTTCCAGGAAGCGATGAGACCCTGTCCAACTGCTTCCTAGAACGGATCCCGTGGCTGTACTTGGCAATGGTTGGTTTAACCATCATTGTTCTCATCCTCATCTCAGCATCCACCATCGCACGACAACACCGTCAAAAGTTAGAACCACTATCACCAGGTGAAAACATTCACAACCACCACGATCCTCTACCACCTCCTCCCCCCATCATTCATCGCACCAAGAAGAAGCTGACCAAAGAAACTCGGAGAGCCAGTACACAGGAGACAATTCTGCCTGCCAAGGACAATCATCATCGCCTCAGTGCCTACACTCCAGAGGAATACACTGACATGGACTTTGAAACGACTGTCTGAGGAACGTGGAAGACTATAGTCGTGTAGGGCAGGTAGAACTTTACAGCATGCCAACATCAGGTCCGAGACTTTCGTTCACCAGACCACAGTAGGAGATTTTAGAAATGCTTGTAAACTAATTTAGATCTAGAACGATTTTTGAGCGTATCATCTGTAAATTCGTACATGAAACAGCATTGAATATGATGTGCAGGTAGATGTTACGAAACCAAGGGCTTGGAAACCAAAATGAAAAACATTCATGGACTTGTTGGTTTAGGCATTTGCATGTAGGATGTGCAAAACATTTCATGATACCCCAAATTTCTTGCTCAAAAACCTGTCCGTACCGAGGTGTAAGAAACATATTCGTAAGTGGAACTTGTAGTTTCAAAGACTTGAACTCACGACTATAAATGATCTTGCTCATATATTGTAGGTCGAATGCCAGTAAATTAGTCCCTTAAACTCTGTGCGTGTATTTCATCACATCGCTGCTAATATACGACTACCAAAAAGTTCACGTGAATTTTTACACAAATAAAAACACCAAGAAACACAAATAGTTAGTCATATATTGTGTACATTGACTTCCATCCTACGATTTTTGAAACTTTTGTTGAGCTACACAGAATCGCTTGGGATAACTTTCATAATTGTTCCGTTACTGATGAGGAAGATAAAAAAAATTGAAGTTTTAGGATTAGCTGTAATTCTTAAAGCTTTATGTTCCCACCTGGAATGAGCTTTACGTTCATCCATACTAATAATTTTTAAAATAATGTATTATTTAGGGAAATGCTCATAGCAATTTAACTTGGTAGCTCCCAACTCTTTTCGGTGTTTAAGATAGAACAAATAATTTATGCAACATTTGTGAATCCTCAACGGATTTCACTTGAGCATATGCTTCATAAATTTCCGACCCGATGAGAGCTCGTTACTCAAAGAACCGTTCGTAAAACGTACAGTTCTTACTTAAAATGAAACGGACTTAAGTTTCAGTATCCGTAAGTCGGCCTGGGTTTGTGCTGACGCGGAACTGTAGTTGAATTCAACACAGAAGAGGTCACGATGCCCGTGGAAACAACGTGGACGGTTTCTCCGTCTGAACAAACATTTACCCCGGCAACCATCCTAAAAAGAAGAAGCTTGCCAGTCTTCTCATTTTGAGGTATTTTTTACTCGTATCGCTATAAAAACTTGAGTGCACTTTTACATTTGATGACTGATGAAAACTTGGACTGTCAAAGGGGTCTCAAACCAAAATAGGGTAGTTGTCAACTTGGTGTTCTAATTTCTTTAAATACTGTCAGCATGGAGACCTTGGAAGAGTGTCAGAGGAAATTTTAACATTAAAAACTATACGTCTAACACGTATAAGATTCTTGGAATGTATATGTCATAAAAAATACGGTTCATTTCCCTCTGAAATTCTGAGTGATCTTTCTGAATGTCATAGTGTTAGTCCAAAGAAGTGAGACTCATCAAAGACGAGTCAAAGAAAAGTGAATAGAAAAGTGAATAAAATTTGAAACACTCTGACATACAAATAGTTTATTTTAGCAGATGACAACAAATGAAATTGTGGTCACATGAAAATAGGTCTTTAACTCCTGTTATCGACTGAAAAAAACTGACAAAGAATTCCTCAATGTTAATGGAAGAGGATAATTATTCAGGTGAGCATTAAGGTAAAAGATAAAAGTTATGAGAGCGGGAATATTTTTACATAAAATGACATGCAGTGAGCAAGGTTAAAAATTATTCAGTCACTATGAGCTTTGCCTCAAATCAGTGCTACTGACACGTAAAAGTCTGCAAATAAACTTCCATTTCACTGATAACGATCAAAAGCAATTTCATTCAGATTAATATCGGAAGAAACGCTGAACAGTAAAAATTCCGACGGTCAAAATAGTAAATAAATATTTAATATCCAATAAATCCAGTGCTACGTTCACTTGTTCTGATAAAATTTGTCCGGATTTTCCCGACTTCGGGACAAAATTGAGGCAAGTTATGGCTGTAGAGAATCCTGTTCAACTTTACTGCGTATATGGCACTTGATTCTTTTCAATTGAAAGTGTTTCCATTCAAACTGAAAAAATGAACATGGCAGTCTTACACATTTCGAGGAATAACAAATGAGAGAAATGAAAATAAAGCTTCACAATAGAGAGCTATTCAACGTCATGTTAGAGAATAGTAGAAGCTGAAGATGAAAACTAGTATTCTAAACAGCTATTCATTATGGTAGTGATGGTGAGTACTGTACTGCTCATACAGCCAGTCAATATGAACTTTAAATGAATAATATTTTTTTGCCAAACTAGTAGTTTTGTTTCTACTGTACATTATGAGGGCAGTATCGTCAACACCTAGTAATTTAACCCTTTCATATTTTCGATGTAGGCTGAAACAGTTAACTAGCTTTGGAAATAGCGAGTTCTTTCTCAAAGTTCAACTTGAAGTAAAACATTCACTTAATAACCCTGTTTATAAAAATAACAAGATCGATTTTATTGAAGTCATTTCGCTCAATACGCAAAGTCCATTTATGTATGGCACTTATCCATTGTACAGCCTAGTATCTGAGAGGGTTCGAAATAGTGATGCTGCCATCAGTAGTTTTGTATACATAAGCTTCAGAGCTCATGCTTGAAGTTCAAATAAGAACATCATCAATGCACATATACTGCACATAGTTAAGCATATTATATAAAATAATGAAAGTTATTCTCTTGTACCTTAAGATTGACAATATATCTTCAGTTGTCTGAAGTTCGACTGAAGGCAGATATTGTTAATTTATCCGAGTATTTGTTGGCTTACTAGCAGTTGCAGCTGCGTCCACAACAGACGTTACAAAAGACTGAGCCATTTTCATCAAATCCAAGCGCATTTGCATCAGGAATTTATTATGATTACGGAGGTTTCGAGCAGTTTTACAATTTTCATTTGATTTGATAGGTAATTAGGAATTAATAAATTAGGAATTTATTATGATTACGGAGGTTTCGAGCAGTTTTACAATTATCATTTGATTTGATAGGTAATTAGCTTATTATAAAAGCACTGAAAAACTAAGAACAAAGTTCGATTATGTTTCATCGCTTTCTGTTCATAAAAGAAATCGCATTTTCCATGAACTATATTAGACAGAATAATCATGTTTCAATGGACCGATGCATAGCAATAAACATTATCTGCTTTCACTCGCGATTCTCTGACCTTACTATGCTGCTCCTCTACTGTGATATCTCTCACCTCTTCATAATACTTCGTTACAATCAACACTATTTTATTATCAGGATTAGGAGTGTCTTCATTCTACCTGTTTGATGTGATGACTTGTAATTTGTGTTGGTCGTTGCTTATGTTTCTTACCTGGTAGGTGTGATGATGCTTGTAAATTGAGTGTTTGTCCGAAGTCTTTATTGTTCATTGATGTAAATTGTGAGCAATTTAAGTAAATGTGTTGGTCTTTGAAACCATTTTAAAAATGCACTCTGTTCCTCAAAGCACTTTATTCCCTTTCTTTCTTTCTATCTTTCTTTCAATCGAAGCTATTCGAGACAGGAGAAAGAGTCTAACGCTCGGCTGGCTGATCTGCTAAGAAATGTGGTCTCTAGTCAACTGTACGCAAGTGAGAAATTACTAAAATCCATTGGTTTTAATGAATGAGCCGTAAGCAGTTGTTTATATTGTATTATGTGTATTATGTTGGGCTTACAATTTTTCTCGATGTCTCAATAATTTAAGTGCGATACTAATAAATCTGCTTCTGGAAGAAAACACAGCGTAATTGTACGAGGAATAATGTACTGTTTGTCATTTTCTCTGTTTTTGGTGTGAGTTTCATTTAGATGCATCAAGTGGGCATTATTTTTTAACAAAATTACGGTAAGGCAAACTTGTACACTACATTGGAACTAATAGTGTACAGTGGAACTAAATTCATGGGACTAGGGTAACCGAATAATTATCGAAGTGATTATCCGAACCAACAATGGGCAGAAGGTTCGTTCCTATTGCCTCATTCTATTCTATTCTATTCTAATAACATATTGTGCGAAAATAAATCCACGGTCAGCTATAGCCGTATTTCAGTGCCTCTGATATGTGCATTCAGAGGTACTGCGTGTAACTATAAGGTTGTTACAAAAATAATGGCCGCTCAAAGGCCAACGCATGCTTCTGAAATCGACCATTATTTTTGTAACAACCTAATATTTACAAACATGGCCTGTAAGGTAGGCAAGCAACTTTTTTGCTAAAAGCAAAAACAGCGGATCACTTTTTCCCGGATGTATTGGAGTTCAATTGGATGTCTAAAATACAAATTTTTTATTTTCAAAATTATTAACTGTACAAGTGATCATGAAGCATTTCAGTTGCCTCATTCCCTGAACAATGGACCAGTTCACTTTGGTGGTCCAATGTCTGTCTTCCCTACTGTTTTGATGAAGTTCAGCCAATCATATGTGCTATGTCCATCCTGGAACGAGCTATTTGTGAACGAAATATTTCTTTGGGCATTGTATTTGAAAAAATTGAGTCGAGCTGATCAAATCTGCCTTGTACAGTAAATATATATTGTCTGTTATCATTAACAATTAATAAACCCACGTGGAAACTAAATGAGCTAACGAGAGTTCGATTTTAAGTTCACAATTGTTCAAGACCAAAGCGGGAATTTGATAACAATGAACTAGAATATTTCTGAAATGAGAATATATTTATGCCAAACATGAAGAGAACTTTGGCACATCCTCACATTCTAACACGAATAATATTACGTGTTTATTAGTTAAGTCTTTTCTTCTCAATACTGGAATAAAGCGTATGCTATTGAGTAGAATAAATACATTGACAGCCCATGTTTTGGTCGACAACTGTAGTCATAATTGAGGTCAAGACCATATTTTGATTTTTGTTCTTTAAGTGCCCTTTGTCTTATGCAAACTTGAAGCCAAACAATTTACCTTAATTCCAACTAGCGTAATTTTTTCTGAAATCAGTCAAATACTTCCCATTCCAAATAAATAAATTTACTTGGAGTTCTGAAACTTTGACTTGGAATGTTACGTAACTCATATATCAATTAAATGAACGATGCATACGTATTTTAAATCTTAAAAAGTCACAACTTTTGTTCAAAATTCCCATTTTAACGAGTAAAATTTTGATACACATTATCTCGCTTACCTAAAGCAAAGTTTGACATTGAAGCTGATGGAGATTGTTTCCCTCCCTTTATAGTCGGTTAGAATAGTTTAAATCAATCCAAATTACATGGGCTTTTCACTGTTCCTAGCACACCCAGTGGGACTATCGCTTAGGACAAGTGAGCGCTGGAGCGTATGGCAGTTGGGAACATGCAATAATTAGGTTTTTACAGCCTCAGGTGTAGCTTACGCGCTGTGGAATTAGACAGAGTCTAAATAGAGCTCGGTTTTCCTGTTTGTTCAGATATTTATGTACTACAAGCCGATCGTCCTGCTGCTGTATATTGCTCACCATCAAACTCAGAAGAATTTGCTATTCTTGTTAAAGAAAGCTTAGTGTTTCACCATATATACTTTACTCAGGATTTTTGTTCAAGACGCTGTTTCAGATATGCTTCAAATTGTTGTAAGACTGAATACTCGAACTTCTAATGTATTCTCAGAGGCTGTTTCATCATATACTCTAATTTTTGAAAATATTGTCAGGCAAATCAACATGCTTAATTATTTACAAATTAAATATATATGAATTTTTAAGATGTTAAAAATTAAAAGAATTATTTAAAGAACATTTCTAAAATTATCTAAATTGGGAAATTGTACGCATAGAAATTCCATGTATCAAAACTGCTGATATTATTTACAACAAACTCGTAAGTTATACAAAATGTTTGCGTGAGTAAATGGAGTTGTTCCCTAAATAATTCCTTCAAATTATGTCAAATAAGTTCGAACCATTTTTCATAACACCTTGACTCAATTTGTACATGTTGCTGTGGGCAAAACATGCCTGAATGCCAGGAATATTTTATAGATCTCTGGGCCATGACGAGCTCATATGAGGGAACTTTGTAGATGCCAAACCTGCAAGTTATCTGACGGACAACACAAATGTTGTGCTCATTATCAGTTAAGTCGTCTGACCAATGACTTCTGGATGCTAATTTTCACAGGCGCAGTGAATTACCGATTTCTGTGCCGAGATCTAGGTTTCAGCTCATCAATTCCATCGAAGAATGAAAAATTAAAATTTTTAGAAATGATTATTTTTAGTTTTCCGTTTTAGTCTTCTTACACTGTTATATTGCAAGTTTTGTTTTAGAAGTTTCTTATACAAAATGTGAATTTTTCGATAGTTTTTTTTGAAAAAAAAGCATAATAACTTCCTTGCAGGTCAAATTTCTTATGTTATCAATTTGGAAAAAACAGAAAACAGAAACAGGAGCCTAAATCTTTACAGGAAATTATGAATGCTACAGCTGTTGGAGGGGAGAACGTAGGTTTACTTATTTTTCGTGTTTGCTACGTGGGGAATGCATGTATTTTTAGAGTCTGGATATCTGCGTCATAATTTTATTTCATCCCTTATGTTGTAGAAAATGTGGAAGGTCTTTCTGTTTAGATGTTTCCATTGAAATAGAATAATATATATATAATGTTTATATTTCCTCTACGATTGCTCGTTTTTATTATCCATCATTAAAACAGCGTGCGTTAATACGAGAGGCTAATTCAAATGTATTTGTAGACATATGGTTTCATTTGCAGGCAATTCAATTGAGCATTAGTAGATGCAAATTCATTGATAATTAACTGGCAACCCATAGTAAGAGCAGCTGGCTCTGTGAAATACAAATACCTCAACTGGTATACAATTCTAGCAGCACCACACGCTAATTAACTGGACTTATACTTCAACCGGTATACAACTCTAGCAGCATCACACGCTAATTAGCTGGAATTATATTTTAACCGGTATACAACTCTAGCAGCACCACACGCTAATTAACTGGACTTATACTTCAACCGGTATACAACTCTAGCAGCATCACACGCTAATTAGCTGGAATTATATTTTAACCGGTATACAACTCTAGCAGCACCACACGCTAATTAACTGGACTTATACCTCAACTGGTATACAACTCTAGCAGCACCACACGCTAATTAACTGGACTTATACTTCAACCGGTATACAACTCTAGCTGCATCACACGCTAATTAGCTGGAATTATATTTTAACCGGTATACAACTCTAGCAGCACCACACGCTAATTAACTGGACTTATACCTCAACTGGTATACAATTCTAGCAGCACCACACGCTAATTAACTGGACTTATACCTCAACTGGTATACAACTCTAGCAGCACCACACGCTAATGAGCTGGACTTATACCTCAACTGGTATACAACTCTAGCAATCTCGCTCCCACTCTCACGCCCTTATGCAGGCCGGCATGGTGGGCAGCAACAAAATGTTGCTGTTTCCGTAACAAGGTTTTTTTCAAAACAAGGTTGTTAGCTCTGTGCCCAGCCTCCTACCTAGAGGAAGGGGTGATTAAGTTTCGGAGTTCTCTTGCTCTTAAATGAACTGTCTACCAAGGCTCACGAGCTCCCTCTGCCCGTGAATCTAGCACCATCACCTTCAGTTGGTGAACCATTCTGTAGTGGAACCACTTGTCTATTAAAGGAAGTCATTAACACGTATGAAAATTATTTTAATGACCCTTTTAGGTTAAAATTACTTTTTAGGAGACTATTTATCTCTAACTTTTATCAAAAAAAGAAATGTAATGTATAATAACTGACATGCAAACTGATAATTGTGTTAGTGAAATTCTTTAACAGCTCCTAATGAAGTAATGAAGCGACCACAGCGTACTGTGCACCGAGCTGTGGAGGTTACCTACTCTGTTCTGTACAGCTCTTATTTTTAGTTTTTTTCTTCAATGAAATCACAGTAAAATAGCATTAAAAATGTGAGTTAAGTATAATGATAACAATTATCAAGTATAGAAATAATACTAATAACGCTAATACAACTAAAAAAACTAATAGCATAATTATTTGTAATTAGAGATCAAATATCAGTGATGATAACATGATAAAACAATAATAGTTATAATAAAATAGTATTAATAAAAAAATGATATGTAAAATAAAAAATGCGTACAGAGGAGTAAAAACATACAATGAGTATCAGAATAATTATTTTGATTATGAAGTTACGATAAAATTGATAATAATTATTCAAATACATTAATGCCAACGGCATACTGGTAATTATTATGTAGCAAACTCTAAAACTCTGAGCTTCTGAATGTAAATAAAATTTTTTAGAACTGACGTTAAAATTACAATTAAGAGTAAAACAAAAGAACGGAAAGCGTCTTTCCTTGAGCTGTAGAGCCAGAAGGATCTTCAGAGGATTCACACAAAGCTCTGGTGGAAACCAAAAAGGTTGAGTCCGATCATTTTGCATCACTGATGCTTCACATGATTGATGGTAGTACTTGTACGTTATAACACTCGTACATTGTAACACTCGTACCCTATAACATTTGTACGTTATAACACTCGTACATTATAACACGTGTACGTTATAACACTCGTACATTGTAACACTCGTACATTGTAACACTCATACATTACAACACTTGTACATTATAACACTCATACATTACAACACTCGTACATTATAACACTCGTATATTATAACACTCAAACGTTACAACACTCGTACATTATAACACTCGTACATTACAACACTCCTACATTTTAACACTCGTACATTATAACACTCGTACATTTTAGCTTTTTTGCGTACAAGTTTTATCGTTAGTTTTTATCCATTTTTTAGAGTGTTCTTTCAAACGATATGTATAAAACTGTTATCATTTGTCCTGCACAAAACTGGGTTTTGAGGTTTACACTTTGAAAAAACTACAGCACACCCAGTTTTATTCATACCTTGTTTATTGTTTTTGTAAGACTTTGTTTCCAATTTTTCCTTTGAATAATAATTGTAACACGCCCCCATAAATACTGAAAGCCTCTATTCATTCAAAAGAACACCCATGCCGGAGCTAAAACCTTCATTAAAGCAATGAAAATTCCCTGCTGTGGGCTTTGAAGTTATT
>VCRD01004273.1:11785-47334 GCA_006783055.1 Trinorchestia longiramus
TGTTAACATTGCTAGTTCTGATACAGACAGCTTTCTTCAATACAATTTCCTCTAAAAATGACTAATTTTTGCTTCTGTGACTACAGGAAATGGCGGTACAGAGTTGTAGGTAACTCTAATGCCTACAACTAAATACAATTAGCTGGTAACATAATGGGTTCCTCTATAGTGGTGTGTGTCCCTGCATGTCATACGGGAGACATCGGTTAGATTTCTCACCAGAGATGTCCAACCCAACATGAAGATACTTGGACCCAAGCCGGTACAAAGTGCACACAAATGCAAGGGTTGTACGTAGTGTGAGCACCCCTACTCGCTAAGACTTGCAAACACCGGCAAAAAGGTGAATTACACCTTGAAACTGTGTAAAAACCAATGACCTGCTGTGCTCTGTTACTTGCTTGATGATTTTTTCTTTTGCTGTGTACCGTGTACGAGTTGAAGATCGTGGTCGGTGGCATCTGATGTCAATCCTAGTCAGTCTCACTTTACTGGGTCCTGGTTAAAACATTCTTATTAGCAGTCGTTCATTGTCTTCTTTGACTGGCTGCTTGAGTCTGCACACTAGGATTTACCACGGTTTAACTTTTCTAAATAAGAAATTGATTCGTTTACGAAGAAATTTTCATGCCTCCGTGTATCAAACACGTTATGGTTATTGCCAGTTGTCTTTAGTGATTTAACTTTTTTTCAAATTGTGCTGCTAAAATATTCGACGAATACATTCTCAACCTTTTCCAGTATCTCAACCAAATACAAGGTGCAGCAACGTAACTTCCTTTTTTCAAAGCAAAGTGCTTTGAAAAAAGGAAGGTATGTTGTTGCACCTTGTACAATATTTTATCATGCCCTTTCATATTATATGCCGTCCTTTAATGTACGGTGGGTTTTTAAAAGACATAGTTATGAAGGTGTTTACCTGGGCAACTAGCGTGCAGGTGTTTACCTGGGCAACTAGCGTGCAGGTGTTTACCTGGGCAACTAGCGTGCAGGTGTATGCCTGGACAACTAGCGTGCAGGTGTTTACCTAGACAACTAGCGTGCAGGTGTGTGCCTAGACAACTAGCGTGCAGGTGTGTGCCTGGGCAACTAGCGTGCAGGTGTGTGCCTGGGCAACTAGCGTGCAGGTGTTTACCTGGGCAACTAGCGTGCAGGTGTGTGCCTGGACAACTAGCGTGAGAGAACGTATTAAAGTTGATCATTTTTAAAGAAGTAGCAATAAATTTTCATTCATTAATGAGGAGAACAAAGGAAACATTTCATTGGCAACCTAAATAATTGATAGAAAACGTGTGCATCTGCTCTGCTGAATAACAGGTTTTAGGTCTTATACCATCACAACCTGTCCTGAAGCCATTTCCATATCGAATAAAGCTCTTACGTACGATGCATCACTTACCGAAGCTTTATTATGCAAGGTATTATCTAAAGGCAGCTTTTCTTATCGGTCGTTTCCGGATCCACGACGGACAAGGCATTGAAGAAATACGGTGCATTATGCGACATTGCTCAATTTATTCCGTATATTTTGCCTATGAGAAGGTTCATGGTCAAATGACATTTCCATATCGTGACAACCGGCATAAACTGACTGACACTGGTTGCACGAAACGAATGCGTGGAAGGAAAATGCATGAGGAGGGTTCCGAGCATAGGTTGTTTTGAACAAACTTTCGTCTAGATAGTAAACGTTTACTTTACTCAGGTCTTGACTTAAACAGTTGTACGGTCTAAAATGTTGTGCATGAGGTGTAAATTAGAATTATTATTTCTTCATTGTTTTCCGGGGCTGTGAGTTTATTGCGATGAAATTTCCAGATTTACGTCGTTCGATCCGTGAAACTACGATGGACGGAACTGTTGTCACCTATATCTCAGAACTCACGGAGCGAGAGTACCTCCGTGCTGATAAGTAATGTTCAGTCCTAATACATGTCCTAGGCTAGCTCTCCGTTTTAAACACTTGAACCAGTTTAACCCTAACCTAAAATAAGCGATTGAATGCTTCACTACATTTTAACGCATGAAAGTTCCAACAAGATCGTTTTAGCTGCTCCACTGAATGATTAGGCAGTGAACAACTGCGATGTCAATAAGAACTCTAATTGAAGCTTAACATTAGTTGAAAGTCTACTGACAGTGCGTGATGCAACAGCAGATAATGAATCACACATCAAATATAACCCCTGAAACTTGAATTATTTGTCCAACGTGTGAGATACATCAACTTTGACAATTTGTTTTGCATTTTACAACATACACTTTCGGACTAGAGAGCTGTTCATATTAAGCATGCGGAACCTGCTGCTAGTGTCCGTATGTAGAGCAAAAATTACTACGATCATTTTGTTATCTTCAAATGTTAGGGAAAACTATTGGCTTAAAGGTTGAAAGGAAATGATCAGTGTACAGATATTGTCTCGAGTTACGATGTAGTACACTGTTACTAGTTTGCTTCATTGTGGTCGGTACTCGCCACTCATGCCAACTGGGTCTCGTTGTCGTCAGAGATCCAAAATTCTGAAGTCCTAGGAATATTACTGCCTAACTTATTGTTATCTATGTATTTGACTTCTTACATATTCTTATAAGTCGCGTATTTCATTTAAAACGTAATAAAACTCTCGTTCCTACGTGCGGTTTTCCTTTTCTTCGTGATGGTGGTTGTTGTGTTATTCAAAAAGCTTTTACTGCTGTGTTTAGACGTCAGTTTGTGGTCTTGGCTCTTCATTAAGATGAATAGAGGGTGATCTTTGTTACGGTGGTCCCTAACGCACGTCCCGGTCCCTCATGAAACGAGGCAAAATTACAACGTATTCATAACAACACTAGAAGGATCATCACGCAAGTCTGTAGTTGTAAACATACTTGTGGTTGTGGGCAATTTTTATTACAGGTGTTCTCTTTATCTATGTTGCGAGCTTAGCACCGGCCGCTTCAATTTATTGCTAGTATTATCTTCAGTTGTGAACTGGGTGTCAGGCCGATCTTGCTCCAATTACCTGCCTCTACGTCTGTTAATTCTGACGTTCCTCTCAGTGCGCCAAGCTGCACGAAGGTTATTTTAACCAGATTCAGGCAGCATTAATTTCTTGGCATGAACTTTTTTGTAGAACAACAAAAATGCGCTAAGATGAGGTTGCTGCTGAGTGATATAAATTATGAACCTCATGAATTTATGAAGTTTAAAATATTTTTAACGTTGTCTTTGCTATCCCTCTAGTTAATGAAAGCTAACGAGTGAAAGTCATTAATTATTCCAGCATTGCCACTTACATACCTCTCAATGATACCAAATAAAAGCCCTGCGGCACCCCCTCTTCTCAAAAGTATTCTATGTTCTTCTAATGGATTAACACAACGCGAAATGTCTCCCATAACTTCTCTCTCATTAATGGTGCCGAATGCTGCATAAATCTATTTTTCCAGTGACACAAAAACTGTCATCCACAATGCCAGTGTTTCCCTTTCTTAATCGCTTGCTTCACGGGAAAACATTCCCGTTGTATTTTTTGCTGTTGCGTTGCAGTTCACTACGTAATCAACTTTTTTATGTCTTTTTAACGTTGGATTTTGCGGCATTTTTTACTCGATATTGTGTTTTTAGTGAACTGTGATTTTCTTAATATCTTTAGTATTATATTTGTTTGTAGTAAAATAAGTGAATATTCTAAAGTAGTACAGCTGCGAGTTTAAAATTATTCAAATTTGTCTTTGGAGACACAGATTCTTTGACACTTAAAAGATTTCCTCATTCAATACGAAGGATAGTATTTTATCTGCGTGCAAATGTACAATAACAAACTGATACCAACATTTTTGTGAAGAATGGAGGTTAATGCTGTAGTTAGAGGTAGCTAAGCTCTATTTAGGCTAACCAGAACTGTGATCACTGCTTTGAACGAATTAATGATTTGAATGTTCTGCTAGCCCAAGCACAGTTTGACCTGCATTCACGTCTGATAGAAGCCACATATCGCAAATTATTCTTCATGTTATGTGTGATGATAAGCAATATGACTTGACAGGAACTGGTTGCTGAGTGGATGCTTACTTCATAGGCACTCATTTTTATCTTTGCAGGACGATAATCTATGTTAACCTACGTGAAACACGTCATGTTCTTCAAACTATGCCCCAATTCTGATGCTTGTCTTAATGTTGAATGAGGACCCCACTGCGCCTATATAATTACTGTGTCCTAGTTAATGTTGGTCAGCTTACGTTCTAGTTGAAGATTTTTGAGAGGATTGTTTTGCTAGAATTACCCTCAATAGTGCCAACTTGGCTAGATCCTGTTAAAAATGAAACTGCGTTCACTGAAGGTATTTGGTTCTATGTAATAAGAAATGTGTTCACTAATATTATAAAGTTTCATTTGATAGGTAAATGTGTTCATCCATTTCATTTAGTTCAATTTAATCCAGAACTGTGTTCACGTATCTCACTTAGTGTTATTTTAAATGGACGGAATACCTCTTGGTCACGGACAAGGAACATCAGAGCTGCTCTGTGGATGGAAGCCGTGTTCCTCAGAGAGCACGGAGAAGCTATGGAGGAGAGATCACTCATGAGTACGAGCGTGATATGTACGATCATGAAAACATGTGCATAAACATTCTTAATGTATATATTCCTAGTTAAAATTGATTTTTTTTGTATTTCTGTCGAGTTTTATGGAGTCTGTGTCGGATGGTGCTGAGGTGTTCTAATTTTTTGTTCAAAAACAATTCGAGTCTGCAAATGCTGACGTAAGAATCGAGTCAGTCAGCAGGATCAGCTGTTATACCGAACTTTTTATAGTTAAGAGATAGGTGACTAGACTCTAGTTACATCAATGTCCCACAAGTTACAATACAAACAGTAATTGCTACTTAAAGTAGTCAAGCTTGACGTCTTGTGTGAAAAGGTCAATCTTTTTCCATCGGAATCGAAAGCGCTTTGTTGGTAATAGGAATTTAATGTTCAATTCGTGAGGGAAAATTTGAACCTCGGCTAATTGGTGGGCATCTGGTATCATCACGCCTGCACCTTAACTTTTTCTCTTTCAATTACAATGACACTATACAGTTGATGTTTCAATTTTTCGTGCTGTCACGTGGGACGTTGTCAATTAAATCGTTAGAGTAGGAACATATTACCAATGAACTCATCAGGTAAATACTATTTATGGTATGGTTACTTGTAATTTTTGCCACAAGTGTTTTGTTACCATTACCAGTTCTGCAATCTATTTTATTGTCAATAATTGCCACTGTGATAAGAAAAAAATTTGATGCGGCCTTTACCTTCCTACTACATTTTCAATGTATCATAGAGGTGTCTACAATTCTGTCATTCAGTGAGCTTTTTAAAATAAAATTTGTTTCTCATCCTAAACCAACTGCGACACGTTTGTATACGTACTCGTATTTTGTTTGTGTTCTGTCTGGCCTGTAACACGGCAAGAAAATACGCACATGGATGTAAACATTCAACTCAGTCTTTTTAAGATGCGTGTGAAGTTTGTGCCTGAGATAGGGTTGTTCTAAATGAATACATACATATTTGTTTCGAGGTAATGGGAATTAAGTGTGTTCCTGCAAAACGTTTCTTAGCTCACTGTGTACCTCCAAAGCTCTTAACGTGTTCCAGCATGTAGTGGTTTGCTGGTACACGACCTAAAGCTCTCGATTGCTGTGTTGAGTTCGCTCAGCCCCGTCTTGTGTTTCTCGATCTTGTTCTAATGTCATTGGAAAATTGTGCACTGGTCCGTGAAGTTTTTATCGATTTTTCTGGGGTGATTGTCATCTGACATTTCTAAATTCACGATCATTCGGGTGTTTCTGTAGCTTAGGGCCAACGCCAGGTGTAAATAGCTCTTTAGCCTATTTTGGGCATAGGTCATATCGTTGCTAAGGCATGTCTACCTTGGTTCTAGAATTTTTACCCTTATTTACCATAGCCACATCTTGAATTTGTACTATAGGATATCCCATTGTTGTCATAGAATATTCAGTTTTCAATGTTTTTACCCTATGGAAGAGGGAAGTTTTTTAAGAGTAGAAAAACTAGGAATATAATAATAACTGAAGAATGTTTCGCTGAGAAAGAGATCTCAGATTTATCGTTGCTGAGGGTCTTGCTATTGTGTACGAGTGTAAAGCCTACTCGCAAGTTGTCGTCAACTTATCGTGGCTAAACAGAAATTGGTCGATTAATACGAATCAAACTGTATTTTCATGTGAGTTCATACTTAGTCGTCATATTACACTTTTCTTCACTAGGACACCGGGAAGGTCAATGGAAAATAAAGTAAAATGTTTGGGAATGTATTAATACTAAGTCCAATATCGTTATACCTGTTCTAATTTTCTTCTTTTACTTATTGTCTTCTCATTGCTGAAATAACCCATTTGTCGATCCCTCAGGCAAGTTGTCGTTTTTGTTGTTTTTCCTTCGCACCACGCATTTCTGTCTCTGTAATTTAACTTTTTTGTCTGCGGCTGGTTATGGGGTACGATGCACTGAAACTAATACCATGCAATTACCACAATGAAACCTTGACTGAGTTTCACAAGAAGATAGTACATATTTATTGAACAGAAGCGGTCGGTAATTTCTTAATAGCTCGTTTTCTCGTTCAGAACGTTGTGTCCAAATTTGAAGTGTCAATTTCTTGAGGGTTGCTCCGGGGGAAGTGCGCTACAACACGAGGATGTCCTTCAGAGCACCTAAGGGACCTCGCGCTGCTCAGGAGATATGTAGGATACTTGTGCTCCACTAAGAGGGGTAAGCTGATGGTGTCGATCCTCGTCAGTGTGCTTTGGTGGAATAGTGTATCTGAGAGGTGGTGCTCGGGGATTAGAACCCACGATGAGCAATGCGCATAGCTCCACTTGTAGATGAGGGCAAGCCACATGCTAGGCTCAAGTGCATGTTTACTGTGAAAAATTATCCAATTATTTGTTAACCATTTGTTTGTTAACTGAAATAATCATTAAAGAAAGTTCCGCTGAGAAAGGTCAAACACGTAATGTTCTTCAAATTAAGCACCAGTTCTAATGCTTGTGTTAATGTTTAGTGAGAAGACCCCACTGCGCCTATAAAATTCCCGTGTCTTAGATAATGTTCATCATTTCACGTTCTAGTTCATGATTTTTTTCTTTACGAAAGGTAAAGTGAGAATTATGTATAGATCTTCTCTTAATTTTAAGATACGGATTGCGTGGATGACTATTAACGCGAAAGTAAGAAAGAATGGAGCTGTACATGTTCATAGCATCTGCATCGTTATTATGCGTACGGGGTACGTATTTACGACCGTTCACCTATGGGATCTGTACGTACTACCTTATACGTGCGAGGTATTGGGTTAAGCACTACATGAAATAAAATCGTTTACGACGGAATTCAAAACAGCACAAACATAAGCTCGTAAAAACCTCTTTCTTGTATACAGATGTATGAAACTGGTTGCCGGCGCCATCAACATTTACACCGAAAAAATTCAGTCGGTTTTCGGCCTGCAATACTAAATTGAACTTCATATTGGGGTACTGCTCGACTTTTATTAAATATTTCATAAAAATTATGCGCGTGCATCGTTTTTATCTTTTACTACTTTCAGTTTTGTAACTGGAATAAGCAAATATTTTAATTGATGTCTAAACTTAAGCCCCTGCGATATTATTCTGTTCTGTCAATCTGAGTCTTGTTTCATGAGGCTTAGTTATTTTTTCTGTTTAAATTTCTTAGTTAAAATATTATTTGAAGTGTGTATAGAGGTATTAAATTTTTTTATTCTCTGTTGTCTCATTTACTAGGGACTACTAATGGGCATAAGATAAATCATTAATGTTCTAATCTTATTTATTAAATGAAGCCGCATAAAATTGCCCTATCTAGCTAGATTTAGTCCAGTCTGTGAGTGTATGATATTGAGACGTTACTTTTGGTCTTATTTGTTCACATCCGTCAAAACAATTCCAGAAATCTAGAGTTGCCTGATCACAGAACGGTGAGGCAAAACAGTTGTGGTGACGCTGTTATCTCTAGCACCACCTTGCTCGCCGTTGTCAGTTTCTCCATACATATGGTGCATATTTTTTCCGGTCATCGTCAACAGGTTAAAGCGGAGGGTGACTTCACCTTGCCTGTATTCATTTCTCAAAGAAAACGTCAGCCAATGAACGAAACAAACATAGAAATTAATTACAATCCGCGAGGCGTAAGTTGTCTAAGTAATGTCAGTTTTTGTGCTTGATTTTCCGACTTCTTGTGACTTACCCGAGAATTAAATTTTAAGCATTTGTATTCTTCGACGAACGATTTTGCGATCAAATGAGTTGACTTATGTTTGTTCATATCTTCTGGTTTTCTGGTCGAACCCAGTGACTGCGTCATGACACTTGAAGGGCTTTGAGTATTTTATTACCTTGCTAGCATTACCCTACTAGCGCGTTACCGTGAGGCTAGATTACTTCGCCGCTTAGGTAACTTAAGAACTCTTTAATGATGCTGCGGAATGTTTAATAATTCATCAATAAGAAGTCTCCTCTGTTGTAGCGTGTATTTGCAGTCATTTCATTGCTAAGAATTGTCATTTATTTCTAATTCATTACTGTTTATTGTTACTTTTAGTTGATTTGTTTGTATATCAATAGAATGGCTGTGTGAACATATCTGTTTAGAGTTATACATGCAGGAGCGGACGCTTTCTGGTATGTAGTTATAAAATACTTGTTGATACCTCACCGCGTCTCTTGACCGTTCTCTCTGAAGAGCCCAGTGAGGGCACTCCTTGCTGCGCCTCTGTGTAATTCCAGCCTCTACATTCACTACACTCGTGTTGATATGTAATTCCAGCCTCTACATTCACTACAGTCGTGTTGGTATGTAATTCCAGCCTCTACATTCACTACACTCATGTTGGTGTGTAATTCCAGCCTCTACATTCACTACACTCGTGTTGATATGTAATTCCAGCCTTTACATAACTACAGTCGTGTTGGTATGTAATTCCAGCCTCTACATTCACTACACTCATGTTGGTATGTAATTCCAGCCTCTACATTCACTACACTCGTGTTGGTGTGCCGTGCTGTGTCTGGCTGATGGTTTCATGACGGACTTGTTGTTGGCAGACTGAGGCAGAGAGGATGGAGAGTGGACTGGGGCAATGCTACTGCTTGCGCTGGAACAACTTCCAGAGCAGCGTGGTGACTGTGATGCGCACGCTGCTCCAGGACAGAGCCTTCCTAGACGTCACTCTGGCCTGCGACGGCCGTAGCCTGCAGGCACATAGACTCGTACTCGCGTCCTGCTCAGACTTCTTCAGTGACGTGCTCAAGGTACGTGGTGTGCCCCAGACTGCAGTGACGTGCTCAAGGTACGTGGTGTGCCCCAGACTGCAGTGACGTGCTCAAGGTACGTAGTGTGCCCTAGATTGCAGTGACGTGCTCAAGGTACGTGGTGTGCTTGTCACTTTGATTGTTTGGCGTCCATGAGCTTCTACCGATGTGGGATTTGGGCTTGTGTCATGACTTGTACAGGTGAGTGTGGTGACATAACCAGACGTGTGGTGACAGAAGTAAGCCGTGTGGTGACATAACAAGGCGTGTGGTGACAGAAGTAAGGCGTGTGGTGACATAACAAGGCGTGTGGTGACAGAAGTAAGATGTGTGGTGACTAGCTACTGGCACCGGTGATGAAGTAGTAAGTATATTTCTCTAGATGAGGTTTCTAAGCAAGGAACAAACCGTGAAATGTAGCAATTGTATTGTCGCATGAGTCGACGAGATCAAACAGTTATCAAGTCAGGTGTGTGATGATGTGAGCCGGAAGCTCTGTGCACCTGATTTTGTATTAATTTAGTTTCAATTGGATACTTATTTTTCATATTTTGGATACTCTGTATTGCGTTCAATTTGATTTTTTTGATACGTTGACTTATGCAAGCCTTTATTACTGAAGTCCTGTGAATTATAGAGAGTCAAGGTCATTCACGGAGGAATGCGTTAGAATATGTGAAATCAAATACGATTACAAAAGCCTTCTCTGATGATCTGTTCTCTGATCTCGTTCAAGGATCTGCGTTCAGGTGTTGTCATTCCTCGTTAGGATGAGTTCTGTTGGTCGAGGACTGAAATGCCACGCCTGATCTGTGTCTTGTGTTTCACAGGAGAACCAAACCGAGCACCCCATTATATTCCTACGTGATGTCAACTTCTGGGAACTCGAGGCTATCCTTGACTTCATATACAACGGACAGGTTAGTCAGCTATGATCCTTGTGCTGTTTCGTAGGTCAGGTTTTTGCGCTCCACGTCTGCTAAACTTTTTCTTTATTTCATCTATGGAAGTTTCTATTTCACCAGATTTTGTGGGTTTGAGAGAGGGGAAATGCAACGTGCACTGTTGTCTTCAATAGTAAATGTGGTGTTGACAGAACGTTCATTTTCAGCATTTTTATCATTCCCAGCTAAAACTGGTATGTGCACGAGTATTTGATGCACTTTTTTATAATTTAATTTCTAAAGACATAGCTCTCATCGCAGCATACGTTATCCATCATCTGTACCCCTTTAAAATATAGACAACGTTCTTCCTTGTCCAACAAGGTAGATCTCAGTTGTGCTGTAGAGTAGACTGCGTGAGTGCCTGGCGCTGTAAATAACAATGAGAACTACAGCTGTCTCTCTTTCATGTTAGGCTTAATTCTTTCTCAATTCACTTCCTCTATCGAGGTTCATATTTTTACGATATGTTTTTAACAAATTCGTGAACATTTTGTTAAGATTATAAGTTGGATTTAGCGTTGATTTCCTCGAGGTAACAGGTGTATATTAAAATAGAAAGATGTCGCTTGTGAACCTGGAAGTATATCAGCAGTGTTACGGTTGATCGGCCAGTGTTGTGAAGTTAATGGCTAACATTCATTTATAATGTTTTTGGATAAGTCATAGTACTTTTTCTGGCAACTTCTCTTGAACTTTTTCTTCTTTCAGCTAGAGCATTTCATTATTTTTCGAAGTTCAAAGAATGTTTAAAAATATTTACGAAATTAATTTTGTGTTTTTATAAATAATTTTCGACGACTGTAATAAAATTATACCTTTCATGATTTTAACTGATTAGTTTAAATCTTCACGTAAATTGGAACACCTCAAAATACTAATATGAGCTTTTTTTAAGTACTGCTTATTAGCAGAATTATCGGTAGTATAAATAAATTCATTTGTGCATAAAGAGCAGTTCATGTTTTTGTGGCATCACGATGTTGGTGGTCATGATGCCGGGAATGAAGATTTCTCATGCTACTTCAACGTACGCAGTCACTTCTTAGACTCTAAGAGTGTATTAAGTACCTCTTAATACACTCTAAGACTTGAGTGTATTAAGAGGTACACTCACGAGGCTCTTCAGTGTATCCTAGCATTGTAGTTCACTTTCTGGCTCTGCATGTCAACTGGAGCTGAAGTCAACATCGGTGGTTTCGAAATTTATTCAGGATTTGTTCATTATTTGTTGACTAGCGCCATAATAGTCGTGGCGGCGGCCTTGCATCCTGCAAAAGCATTATTCTGCTAAGAGTATCGTCTGTACTATCATTTTAGTAATTTTTCATGTCAGGATGTACATTTAACGCATCCATGTTGTGATATTTTAGCTATTTCGATGAAGTTCAAAAGCCCATGTGACTTGCGAGTGAACTCAACTGCTCAACTTTAACGTGTTCTGTTTTCAGTACTGAGAATGCTTATTTTTTTCCACAGGTGAACATCATGCGAGAACAGTTGCCTGGTTTCATTCGCACCGCAGAAGCCCTCCAAATTAAAGGTCTTGCTGCAGTCAATAATAATAACAATCCTTTCAATTTCAATAACAACAATATCAATAGCATCAATAATAATATCATTGCTGCAGTCAACAATAACAACAGTAGCAACATGCTTAAATATTCTCATTTGCCGGAATCAAAATTCGGCAACGGCCCACTAGAACCTGTAGCTCTGGATACCAAGTACGGAATACGTCCCAGCAGTCCGGCCACTTCTCCCCCGGACTCGCCACCAGCTACACCCAACCATAAGAAGAGACGCCACGACTCTCCGCAGCCCCCACCCAACCCCTCACCTCGTTTCCAGGACGCTGAGGGTCCTCCTAGATTACTGGAGGATGAGGTGTCCCCTCTCAAAGGGTCTCCTCCGTTCACCATCTCTGAGACTCTACAATCTCTGGCTCTGTCTGGTGAGTTACCGAGTCTAGCAGGCTGCTGCGTACTCCTAGGTAAGAGGAAGGCTCAGCCATGCTTTGTATTTGTGCTGCCGTTTCATTTTATTCAGAAATATTCGTGTTTAAGGATTGGAGGCTTGCACGCTCTTGAAAAATGTGCATACCCTGTCATTCGATGTTGTGAATTGCTACTGAATTCAAGTAAATTTTTGAAGAACGAGTTCGTAGAGTTAGGATTCAAATTTCATGATACGAAGCGTAAGGGTCGTTTGGCAACACTTTTTGGTCTTACTTATAAAGTATAACGTGTTGTGAAGTTAAAGCTATTCCTTACATTTGAGTCACTTTATAATTTTCAAATTCCGTGCGCATCTTTCAAGTTACGACTCTACTGCAGGCGTTCACTTGTGTAACGCATTTGCTTCACGAATATTTCGTAGAAATGTTTCTGACGCAAATGAATCATAATTGATCACTTTGAACATGTTCGAACTACTCAGATCAGGTAAATATGTGTCGTTATGACTTTTTACTACCGTGAAAGAGGTGGCATTGCCGAGATCAAGTACACATTTAACATATCTTTAAGTTAACTTCAGTAACTGTGTTATGCTATGCATGTTGTGAAACATCCGTGCTTGTATCAGTTCAGCCATAGCATGCTTATAGCTACGTGTACTACTGTATTCTCTTTTATTATTCTACATGTCGCCTAAAGAATACCTGGGACACACAACATATTTATTTGCATATTTCTTCTTCGAGTCTTCATGAGCCGCGTTACTTCATTAGTTGATTGATTTAATAGGTGTTTTTGTGGTGTTAGTTCATTTAAAAGGTGCTAATCTCTTTATTTAGACTTGATATGCACCTTCCCTAGTTCGTGTTACAAGGTGATTGTTGGCACGTTCATATGAGATGAAGAGTTGAAATATTCCTGCAGGCAACTCCTCAGCAGCGAACACCATCACGAGCGTAGCTAGTATGGCCAGCATCTCAGTGGCCAAGGCGCTGTCTCTCTCTAAGCTGGTGCACGAGATCTCGTCTCAGGCTTCTATTGCAAGCCTCAAAGCTGCCTCACTGCCTCCCCATCATCCTTCCATCCCACCTGAGGACCTCATTAATGGCAGAGACGATGGGGATCACCAGGAGCCCCACACGCCTCCTCCTCAGCAGCCTCTTCCCCATCTCCCCTCGGCCCACATGCACAATACCAGTGAGTTCTTGCTGCTTTTGCGTGATCTCTAATAAAAAATCAAATTATAACGGCAACAAAGTAATTCATGCAGTTATATCTCAATCCGAACTTGTTTTTTTCACTTTTTGTCTGTTAATTACTGTAACCTAGCAGTATTGTGTATCATGGTATAATTTTTTGAAATATTTTCAGTTGTTTTGGCTTGAATGTATTTGCAACCTAATCACTCGCCCAATAGTGTGGATTTTATTTGTTTGTTGAATAGTAGAGCAAGTCGGTTTCTAAGGTTACAAAATATGCTAACTGAGTTGTGAATGCGTCTCGTTCATTTTAGTACCCGCAGTTTCGATGCTTACTCAGCTCAACGAATGTCTGATGTTAGTTGGTACACTGTTCCGTTGTAGCAAGACTGAAGCCATGCAAAATAAATTTCTGATACCAGTCTGCCCATCACCAGTACCAGGGCTGCTGAAGAGATCATTGACCTGCTCTGTGGCAGACGCAATGAATTTAATCACTTCAAAATTATTAGAGCATGTCATTACTTATGAGTGCCTAGTCCAATGTTTTGCACCATTGTTATTGATAGCTAAAAACTGGAAAAGTCATCACCTGTACAGAAGATAAGTGTTTGTGACTACTCGTGTGTTGTATTTATTTTTTCTTTGTCTGGCATGCAAACCTGTTCAAAGAATTACGTCGATGTTTCTTTTTTTCCTGTACATTAAATAGGGTACTTGAGTCCTGGTCCGTACATTATTAGTAAAAGTTTTCTTCAATTTGATTGTACATTAAAAATTATGTATTAAAGACAAAACGAGATTTTTTACGTGTATAACATTGAATTCTAAATCTTTGCAGGTTATTAATTATATTTTAAAAATGAATCTTTTTGAGTGGGGAAAACTTGCTTCAATAAGAATGTTTGCACAAATCTTGAACTATCGTGTTTTAGATTGTCAGTCTGTTATACACCAGAGTTGCTTGACGTCGCTTCTACTTGCGCAACGGAAAGTTATATTTTATGACCCTCGTATTATAAGTAAACTACGTACAGTATATTGATCACGTGAAAATGCCTTCTAAATTGGTTTTGTTAGAATGTGGAGATTGAGACTTCTCTGTATTTGCATTGGTTTTCACTGTATTAGTTGAGATTTCATTGCAGCCTGAACCAAATTTTCTTGTTGATCACAGTTAGTGAACAATCAGAAATTTATTGCGATTATATTGGCTCCATAAATGATGAGTTAGATTCTCTATAAAATTCCCCCAGTATGATAAAACTTGTAGCACTGCGCTAAAATGAACTGGTGTTTGTGTGCAGAAGACTGGGCGTCCAATAAAAACGAGGACGGATTTCCTGCATGTTCTCTGTGCGGTAAAGTGTTCAAGCATCAGGGCTCCTTGGTGGCACACTATCAGGTGAGGAGCTATACGACATGTTGGGGGCACCTCAACTTAGCGCATCTTGACTGCTTTACTGACTTCTTCTCTCTTATAACAATATGTGACCGACGCCTTTTGGTGGTGCAAGCCTCAACCGCAAACGAATTTTCAAGTATGGTTGACTAGTAACTCCTACACTGCTAATCTTTTCTTGTGAACTCTTGACTACGACTCGAACAATTTTTCGTAGTTAATTGTTCGTTCCTTTTTGTGATTAAACTTTCATGAAATAAAATTTTAGCTAGTAGCAACGGTGTAAAAGACTCGTCAATTTTTCAGTTTTTCTGTCTCATACTTTTTTGGGTTAGTCTGAAGTCCTTTGTTTCCAACATCAGTAGTTAGTGTTCATTTTTTGTCGGTATTAGAGCGTTAAAAAGAATCTTTTCACTGATTTAATGTCTTCCTCTATTACTTTTTGTGAAGTCTTGACTCCCTGTTGCCGTGAGAGCAAGCGCCAGTAATCGCTGTTGTGGTTGTTGCGTGCATGAACACAAGTAAAGTAGGATTTACAGCATTTCTTCGAGGATACTCGTTTATAAACAATTGTCAGTTTTTCAAAACGTTTGATTCTCAGATCATTTTTACCGAAATTACGGTTCTGTAGTTTGATTTTTCTTTCAATTAATTTTTCACGTTTTAAAAGGGATCGATACGAGAAAATGTGTATTGTGGGATATTTTAAGAAGACCTACTAAAAGCAGCTAAATCTGCTTTGAGGATTTTATTTACAAACATATTCTTCAGAATATAATAGTTGCCAAGTAATTGGTTTTTAGCTTCTATCACCCAGTTGACGTAAAACTCGATAAAACTCAAAGAAATAGAAAATGCAAGCATTTATATATTTGCAAGGCGTGATAAAGTCTAGAGCTCTTCTTGTAAATCTCACGTTGAAATCGATACTTAAACTATGAACTTGTTAAGACGAAATTGCAGTGATTCAATTTTAATAAATGCCATGAAGGAATGAACGAAAGATGATTGAAAATGAATAAAATTAGCGATATGAAAGTTGAACTTTACACTTTTATTTCAGGTTCACCAGCAGCGAACCAAATGTCCCGTTTGTCAGAAAGTTCTATCCCGCCACTACCACATGAAGGTTCATCTTTTGACCGTGCACAAGGTGCCAGACTCTGAAATAGACTCTTTGCTGAGAACACAGTGCGTGTGAGTGCCTTGTCAGTCCTACACACCTGAACTGAGTGTTCAGTTAGCCGACTACAGATTTGTGAACGAGTTTCGTTTGCGTGATGAAACTGGTGCCTCTTTAGGGTGGAGTTTTCGAAAGCTAGCTTATATGATTGTTATGGTGGAAGTATGACATTTTGATGGAGTGAAGTTTTGAAAAAGAAATTTAAAAATTGGGGATTGAATGTATTTCTTTGTCTGAATGATGTCCTTTTTTTAAAAGTGATCATGCAGAGGATTCAAATCTGGAAGTGAATGTACGATAGAGCGAATTTGTAAGAATGAAAATTCTCGAGTGTTGTGCGCATAAAAATGTGTAACTGAAAAAATCAATGCTCTGAAATTGATACATTTTTCTGTATAGTGTTAATGTTCGTATTAAGAAAAAACCATACTTATAACAAATTACAGATTTACTTAAAGTGTGCAATTTGAGTCTCAGAACCTAAGAAACGTTGGTTAGTCACAGAGTGACGTTTGTTTTTATGTGTTATGCCCTTGCTTGTGGTTCAATGAGTTGAAACTTGATATACTTACCGTGTAAGCGATTGAAATTCCTTTTATGCCTTATTTATTTCGGAAATTTTTTTATTGCTTTTTAAAAGGGTTTGAGAATATTTTTTGGTGCTTTTTGCAATTTTTTCGTAAATTTGTCGATAAATCCTCTTTATGACAATGTACGTGTCGTGTCAAAACTTTCCCATCGAGGGTGAAGAGGAAAGAACTTAATTTCAAAGCCTTGCATGTAAATGAATGAACTCTGCCGAAATGCCATCACTGAGCCCAAGTTTATTATGTGCCCAGCTTTAAAGGCTTGATACCGCTTCTCTGATCAGATTTAGTGTTTGTATCAATCAAGAGACAATGCTGGTGAAATAGGAATTATTGTGATCAGTCAGGACGCTACAAATTGTAAAATAATTCCGAGGGGTTCCATATTCTTCCGTGTTACTCCTGTGAACCACGAGTTACCCGACGACTGCCTTTTAACCTAACCCTGAGTAAGGTGCTTTTCTCATGCCTTAGTACCAACGTACACTGGGTGTAGCCCGGTACTCTAATATAAGAGTGGTGATCAGGCAGTGGTTGACTTCGAGCTACCGCAACCTAGTTTCATAGGTGACTTTTTTCTTGACCTTGTTTAGTGGCCCAAAAACTTTACACGAGTTTTAATTTCAAGATTTTGAGTAAGTAAAAACAATTTAAATCTCTGTAGTTATGGAACATCTAAATTAAAATTAATCTTTGTTCTTCTTATTTTTATGAGTCATTTTAGGTTTTTTAGTGACATGGAAAATTATATTTCGACATCTCATACTGTCTGTAATGAACATTTTTAAGGTGCACTGCTAATAAAATTGGGTTTATAAGCTAGAGTTCGTTCTCTCAATTGAACTCGACATTTACATGTTCCTATTACTAAATTATGAGGAATGCTCTGATTGGTATTACTTATGAAGAGGTGACCATACATTCTTTGGTTGAGTCATGTTTTATTTGGTTAAATGATGAACATGAAGAGACATCGTTCACGAAAATTACCCCGCAACAGGAAACAACGAAGACGCTCAACCTGCCTGCTTCTTAACCGTAAATCATGATCTCACCAAATGCATGTGCATTGCAGCAACCAACGTCCTATTGAACAGTGTGTGTTTGTTAATTTAAGGAATTTAGTACCTGCTTTTTATGTTCGGAGTGGTCCGTCCTTGCTTATCGTTCATTATTCTAGTTGATGAAACGCTTTTGTATAATATATAGAAATATTTATTAAAAAGTGCATGCCATCGCTTACTTATTCAAAGTTTATTTTAATTTATAATTACAGTAAGCCGGTCAATAGTTTTTGAATGTTTTTTTATATGTTTACCTTATTTCGAGTTGTGATTTATCAGATACTTTACTACGACATTGTTGGCTGGAATTTATTTTAAATTGACTTTATTTTTCCACAGTAGATTTTTTTTAAAAAGGTTGTGCTTGTGCAAAACTTCTGTTCTTTCCATCGTCTTGGACGTTTTAGTTTCCATTATTTCTGTGAGTAGACGCAAATGGTTATTAATTGTTCAACTAACTTATGATATTATTCATGTTTGATATATCTCATCTTATATGTCTTATTTTCTTATGTTTCGCTTGTTATCTTAAGCTTGCAATCAAAAGTTTCTTCTTCCCTACACGTGCCAGCTGATGGTATTTTCCGTACAAACATGCCCGGGATATCAGCTCTGTAGGGTTGTTAGTGATAGTCCGCCGCAAATTCATAAAAACTGGTTGCGGTATTTGTAGTTTTTGTTTCTCACATAAAGAAGACTTTCTTAGACTTTTCTGTCCTTTGGTTCTCAGAAGTGATAGTAGCATCAGACCAGCGATTTCATTTGGAAGTTTTCGACGTACTATTAACTTAATTATTGGCCTCTCCTGAATGGTCTCATTTACTGGGTTGAAAACAGCGTCGTCGGTGGGGTAAAAATTTGCTCATTTAAGCTTCAGGAACAAAGTTTCTTTGTCATAGGAAAAAGACATTGTTTTTATCAACTTCATGAAAGTTTCTGGAGTGAACTGCAAATTGATACGCCGTGTTTGGTATTTGATCCAATTTCGTTGTGGCTGGTCTGGTTAATTATAATATAACAAATTGCAAGAGATGGTTTTTTAAGTTTTTTTGTTAGATTGCATACTCAAAAAGTTATATCTTAATCACGGAACTTATACAGAGAATTAGGTAGCCAAGAGTTTTAGAATTTAAAGCTGGTGAGAAATGTAAGGAACTGCAGGCCAGGTCGTGCTCCTCATTACTTCATTGCTGGTGGTGGAAATTAAGATGCAAAGATTGCATGTGAATGTGTTCTCACAGTAACTCACAAAAGTGAAGTGTGGTGTTACCAACACTTTCTTTAAGTCTAAGCTGCCTGGTTTCATGGCTGCGAGGGGCTAGGGTTTTGAATGCATGCTGGATCACTTATATATCTGATAATAGTCGTGTTCCGTACGTTTAAAGTACTAGGATCAATTGGAAAGTGATGTTGTAATAGGTCTCCGGTCACAGCCGACTGGAAGCCTTGTCATGATTCTCCAGCATTTCGTTGTGACGGAGTCCCAGCAGCGCTAGGGAAGCATCCAGCATTTATCTGACGAGGCGTTTACGGTGTATTATGCATGTAATAATAATGAAATGTTTTTATTTTGAACGTACTTCAATATGGTGAGAGTTCTACTGTCGGTCCAATTGTGTCTCGTGCTGCGCAGAGTTATGCGAGTAAATCGTGTTCTCGGTATTTGTTACCTTGAATAATACTTACATTGGAGCACAAAAATGAATCATCTAAGCATGTTTTATGTGCGCGACACAACCAGTTCATCCGTGTAATTATTGTGGTTAGTTTACTGCTCCGGTGATTTTTAACTTTTTCCAAGTATGCTTCGCTTTAAACTTATATATGCATATACTTCTTATGTCGCTTTTGAATTTTAGAAACTGCTGTACCAACTCTCTTCTTTGATGAGTAAGTCCACTCCTGCTACAAATATTTTTACAAAGAGTTCAATGCTGCATTCTAATGAATTTACCACTCGTGGGAAGATTCTGAAGAAATAAGATGAAAAAGAGTCGTTGAGTGTTGAATTGTCTTCAGTGAATGAAATAAGTGAATTCGTTAAAAAAACACTACTCGTACTGTTTGCTTGCGGACTCTTTCTTTCCTTGCAAATCATGAACAATTTTCTTTTACGACTATATCTTTTTAATGAAAGCTGTTAGGGTTGCGTGGTGCATAATGTCTCTACTCATCAAATTGTTAACCGATTGGGTGTAATCGTTTAGTTCTTCCAAGAATAATATGTACTTTTATTAGAAGTTGATAGCTATTGACATTAATTATCCCCACACATCTCGTATACTGTATCTCAAAGTTAAGTTTAAAATAAATTAGTCTCGCCTTATGTTAACAAAATTTTAGTTTTAACTTTATCATCATGTTTCTCTAACTACTTAATTGCTGAACAATGTACGGATGTATTTTTATCGATGGGAAAACTAAAAATCTTCTGGTTTCAGTTCAGTTTGAAGTTTTATGAAGCCGTTATTGCGTTTGTGTTTTGGAAAAATTTAGAAGTTTTGTTGCCTCTGCTGAGTAAGTTTGGCTCTTAGCTTTGTTTTTGTATTAACACGTTTGTTGCGATTGCCTGATTGATGTAAAACTTCACTTTGTACACATAGTCACTAGAAGGATCTGAAAAAATTACAGAACCTAGCCTAAGTTACCCACCGGTGGGTCGCATCACAACAAACGTGTTAATTTTGCTGAATGCTAGGCGTAAGAAGTAAATTGCTTTTTAGCTTCATGATCGTCATTAGTATTAAAGAGCATATGTTTTACTTTTCTTATGCTTCGTTTAATGTTGATGCAGGGAAACATTTTACACTTGTGTGTTTCATCAGCAGAGCCTAGTAATTTGTTCATTCCTTGTTTATTTGCACTAGTTAGTCTTCAAAAATGTTGTATCGGATTTTATTAGTTGTATACTTATGGTTGATGAACCAGTCAATTTTATCGCTTCCTCTATCTAAATAATTATGGATTTACACTATCTATAAAATGAGAAAACATTCGATTTTAGAAAATTATACTCATGAGTTTCATAAGGAAAATCAATGTTATATTTAAAGTATTAGCATACCCGTTCCCATATGAATATCACCATGTAGGTAATTTTAAACATAGTTTATCATTTAACTTTATTTTGGGCGCCTTACAGAAGCTCTGTTTGTTTCGGAGCATTGAACAAGTCCTTGTGTCCAGTGACATCCTCTACCAACGCTTCTTTGTACTTACTGCATGTATTTTTACTGGCTTGTGTAGATAGCTCTTGTATAGCTCATTATTTATTTGATTCTATGTGCCTTTTTAAGATTAAGTGATGCCCCAGAGACAAGTTATAGTAGCGCGAGTGTGAAGGCATGAAAGACAAGCGCCGAGAGTAATTGCGTTGGTTTTCGTTTCTCAGTATCTTCCTGCTTTACTAACACACTTGAGTGACACCCGCCGATCTAATATTATCGTCGTAAAGAAAATAGTATAAATCCCTCCTCACTTTACTCAACACACGTGAGGTGTCACGCTCGTCATTGCGGTGCATTATCTAATAGGTGTACAGATCTTCACTAGACGCTTAAATATCGATTTGAAAAGTTCTAGTTTATAAGAAATAAAATCGAGTTAAAACTGCGATTTATCCCTAAACTCATTTTAAGATCTCAATTAATGGTATCAGGTACTTTACATGTAAGAGGGAGAGTAAAAATCGTTCCCGATACAAATTTTTTGGATGTAATAACCCAAAAGCAAAAACATTGTTCAACAAAAGTCTGAAGTTCCTTACTCTTTTGATGAACTTGATTAGTAACCTGTAAGGTGGCGTACTCCTTCCAATATAGTTCTGCCTGGCCGAGCAAGCATTTATGTTTCTCTTTCTGTGCAAGACAGTGATGGCATCTGAAGGCGTTCGTGACTACCTGGAAAGATGATATAAGGCGTTATGTGTGAGCTGCAGGCATGTTTCAATACCTCAGAATCCACTTGATCAAATGTTTCAACAGTAAGACCATTGTCATTGTGAAACACTACTCTTTGAATAAAAAAACCTCAAGGTTCAGTTCGATGAGTCGTTAAAATTCCTCCATGCTATACTACTGTTAACACACAAGCAAAGAAATCAGATCACTACTCCTTTCCGCTCTCTTGGGACAGCTGAGGAAGCGTCCTTGTTTACAACGCAGCACGAGTGCTGGGGCAATCAGACGTACACTTCATCATGTAAGCACAACAGTTTAAATTATGATTACGCATAAGCATAATGCTTTGCAGTAAACATGAAATCTTGTTATGATAGAAAAGCGGATAATCTTTGACTTAACGGTCGCGCGAAGTAATATTTTACCGATAATAATAAGATACAACACCGGCCGTGAACTCCTCTACTTCTGTGTTGAACTCCACTCGATATAAAATTAAATTATGACTGGTAATGCAATTGAAGCTGCACATGCCTCGAATGAGCTGAGCAAGCACCGTTCACGAGAATGCAACGGTCATGACATTTCACGGAATGAGTTTTGATCGCAATGAAGGCTTCAGTTGAACGCATTAGAAGCGCAGGTCTGACATGTTCGTAGCACGTTGTACATAACCATCATAAATATTTATTAAACTATTTTTTAAAGAAGTGTTTCATTTTCTTTTAACTCTTCCACGACTAGTTCATGTAACCATGCCAGACCATTATTTTTTTCAGTCGTCCTATCCTGCACATGATTGAATAACTCAAATAATCATGGAATTTTCAATCAGTTGTTCGTTGAAAAAGTAACAAAATAGGTGTACATAATTGGCTTAATCTTTCAAAAACACAATAATAAAAATTGGGAACTGGTTTCCTTACCTTGTCAACATTGAGAATTAGATTATTTTTGTTATAAAAATACTAACTATAGTACGTGTTGGCAAACTTCCTCTAAAAAATTATTCAGAAACGCCAGGGCATGCAGTAGGAGATTGCCCTTCAGCAAACCTTGGAAACTTGGGGCTACTTGGAGGATAGTGTCTCAGCAGCTGTAGCGAGTCCTATACAGACATCTACTTGCGCTCTCTTTAAAAAAATTGACTCAATCTGATACAGATTTGATTTTTAAAACATTTTCAGTTTTATCTTCTACCTACCAGGAAGAATTTACAGTATCGCGACAAGTTCGTACTCCATCACTATCTTTTCTACTCATAAATTTTCTTTGGCGTTTTTGTATGAAAGTTGGTCTTCGTAAACCAAAGCATGACTTTCTGGCAATATGCGTCCCAGTCTCCCAGACTAATACACATTATTTACGAACACCAAGGACTTACTTCAAAATTAAGAGCACTTACAGCTGTAAACAACACATCCAAGACTGACTCAAGCGTTGCTGGAGTACGGGGCGGTGGAGGTGGTGGAGCGTACCGGGGGTTCAACGCTGTCTTTAGATTCTTCATTGGTGTCGAGATCTACAGGACTCCAGTATGGGTTTCCTGAAAAATAAAACCTACATTAACCAATGAGTACTTTACACGAAATAACGTAATACAATCTACCAGTGTATTCTAGTGATATTTATTTAATCGATGGCTCCACTTATAACTCATGATCAAAAATAAAAAGGAGACTCAACGATATCTCCAAGTGACACTATCACTCCATCAACATATAATTGTTACAATGGTAATAAACTAACTACAAAACGCATTCGCAAGCCTCGTAATTTTGTTCCTAAATTGGACAAGTGGTTTTCCATCCCATATCGATCCCACAAAGAAATATCTATAAAATGCTGATCTAGGCAAAACACTGTAACAGCCTCGACTGCAGCTACATTCGGGAAACAAAGAAATGTTATCCGTCTGTAAAGACCATCTCTGTTCTGTGGTGAGCAATGTGGCCAGTTAACTTGGGCACATACCATCTGCATTCAACAACAAAAACCGTAAGCCATTTAAAACACTGCATTGCAGATCATGCTCGTCTTCTTGATCTCAAGTGACTCGACTACACTGAAACAATGGTTTTTACACTCTACCAACACGACGACAAGCAAAGAACGCAATAACTCGTGTTTAATATGAATAATACACTTTTTTTTACACTGAGCCATGAAAATCATAAGTCAACGCGTGAAATAAATAATACTCCTCAGTCATCGATAAGCTATCCCCAGCCTCGTTTGACCCATGACAAATTAACCACCCACACTCATACAACCGTAAGAGCTCTTCTACGCGTAGCAACACATACTATCAGATGATAAACTTAACTCGAATTTAAAAGCCAATATCTAAAACAATAAATTCCAGTTAAAATCAAGAAGACTTTTTTTTAGATGCGGTTCCATCACATGAAACATATCGATAACAGTGCCCCCAGGATCATTGTACCACTTAGATAGAGCACACAGCACCACCCAATCTTACCACAGACCACGCAGCAGCACTCACCTAGACAGTGGGGGCGGACGCGGTCTCTGCCTCCCTCGAGGTAGTCCTGCCTGGACAAGCCTGCTGTCTCCAGCAGGTGGCTGGAGGTACGCCGAGCTCCGTACCAGGCACCCAAGGACGACGCCTGACATCAAACATGTTTTATTATATTCAGGACTTGACCAGTTTCAGTTGTTTGAGGGCAATCATCACAGTAAGGGCAATGATCACAGTGGGGTGATTATCAAAATGAGTAATTATCACAGAGAAAGTAATTATCACGGTTAGGGTAATTACCAAAATGGGTAATTATCAAAATGAGTAATTATCACAGTAAAAGTAATTACCACAGTGAGGATAATTAATAATTATCACAGTAAGAGTAATCATCACAGTGAAGGATTGAGTTTAACTGGTCTAAGGAAGTAGAGTTTCTAGTGGCTAGGTTATTAAAAGCCATTGTCGATGCTACAGCAAGACACTCGTATATTATGCCTCACACAAGTATCAGGTTAAAAAACGGCAAACTGCAGAAAGGATTACCGGCAAAAGCTATGTGCACCGGTCGTATTTAGAGAATAATTTGATTTTGTCTCGTTATCGAGGCAATGAAGAAACAGACACTGTATTTTTGTAAGTTTGTTATTGTTACATACGAAGAAATTTAGTCTTCATTAACTAGTATCTCAGAGTTTCCTCGGAAAGTTATGTGAGAATTTCGATATCAAGTTATATGTTTGGACTTGTTACCTCAGCCTTGGAGACCCGGAAGCTGGACTGGAAAGGCCTGATGGCACGTAGCTCGTGCTGGATGCGCTCCACGAGCCCTGGCATGCTAGCCACGCCCCCCGTCACCACCACGTTGTCCACCAGCCGCTGCTGCTCAGCAGGACCGAAGAGTCCCAGCACGAACTGCACGGTCTCCATCAAACCTCCCTGCACGTAACCCACCATGCTCGGCTGGAACAGCAGCTCGCCCGTCCGAATCTGAGGAGCAGAGTAGACAAAAATACAAACAAAATGGATACATAGATATAAACAATAGCTACAGCAACATAAAAAGTTATTGGGCAAAGAAATGAGATAGGACAACTCAATACATTTGCAAATACCGAGATTAATTTCAAAAACTGTGCTTCTGGACAACAGCAGTTCAACACTAAAACAATTCAACTTGGACAGAAACAAATAATTAATATAATAATAAAAATCAAATAATTTCAGAACAAGAAAAATTAAGTAAGGGACAAAATTAGACGATAATTAAGCATTCAAAACATGTGATGTTGCCAGCAGAGAAGCGAGATCAAGACTCACGAGTTCTGTAGTGAAGAGTAACTGGTTCTTCTGGGCCTCGGTGAGAGGTCTGTCTTGTGTTGCATCCACCGACAGGAAGTGTGGACGATGCTGCCGCAGGATGCCCTCTAGCTCCTGCAGACGCTCACACTCTTCCTCGCTGTCCGACCCACCTCCTTCCTGCTCAGCAGTACACAGCGTAGTGTACTCTGGTACAAGTACACCTTAGTGCGCGTAGTGTACTCTGGTACAAGTACACCTTAGTGCGCGTAGTGTACTCTGGTACAAGTACACCTTAGTGCGCGTAGTGTACTCTGGTACAAGTACACCTTAGTGCGCGTAGTGTACTCCGGTACAAGTACACCTTAGAGCGCGTAGTGTACTCTGGTACAAGTACACCTTAGTGCGCGTAGTGTACTCTGGTACAAGTACACCTTAGTGCGCGTAGTGTACTCTGGTACAAGTACACCTTAGTGCGCGTAGTGAACTCTGGTACAAGTACACCTTAGTATCCGTGGTGTACTCAGGTAGAAGTGCACCTCCGAGTATGCTCGTGTACACTAGTAGCATACCATGTACAAGATTACAAATGCCGTGTACACAGCAAAATAACACGTTAAAGCAGCTTAGGATATCGATTCCTAGTAATGCCGTGTTGTACAATGAGGTATGTGCGGATATTATATATTATATATAACACGCGTATATTATATATAACACGTGAAGGTATGCGAGTGTTTTACCATTTTAAACGAGCGCAAAGAAAAAATTTACCTTGTTGATGGCCTTGTAGACGTCCCAGTCCTCGTCTCGCCTGCCGAAGTGGTCCTCCTTCTTCTCGCGCCTGGCGAGCTGTGAGATAAGGCGCATGCGCTCCTGCGATGCCACCGTGCGCCTCTTCGCCATCTCCTGTCTGCAGGCGCACAGGTGCAAGAATAAGGTGTTTCGGTAAATTACTTTACAATCGCATCAATATCAGCATATCTCGCTGAGATTCATTTTAAATTAACATTGAAATATACGACTTTAATTGCAAAACCTATGGAACTACATGACACACCTCTCTACAAAGCTGTACTGCGGTGTGGGCGAGCAAGAAGAATGGGCAATATTTCTTCCCTCGAAACTTTGGAATGGAAACGAAACTGGAGTAAAAGACACGTACTATCTATCCAAGTGCTTGTGCTCTGTACCTCGGACAGGTGGAATTACTGGAAAAAAAAACATGATTTTGTTTCCTCGTAAATGTGATGAAACATCACACAAGGCACTTACCGCTTGCTCCTACGGGCCGTCCTCCGCCGCTGTATGGACGCCCACTCCTTCTGTAGGGACTCCAGCCACTCAGCAGCCTCTTGAGGGTCACTCGGTAGGCCACTGCCACTCGGAGTCGCTGGGCTCTGAGCCAAATTAAAATTCAAGGCAATGAGATCATTATCATTATATTTCTGGTTTAACCACTACAGCGCCTCAAGAGGCATATGAAAATCATTTGGCTCACGCGTGACAGTACCATCATAGGACACGGCATGTCATTCACTGGTAGGCATTCAATGTTTTTAACTGGAGGTTAAAATTTTTGTTTTGGCTGCTATTGGGAAAGCAATATAGGTTTCACCAAACTTTAATACAATTTGGTCCCTTAAAAGTAAAAAAAATCGCTACTCAATAAAAATTTTTTCCCTTTACCATCACATGATCAAGAGAGCTTGCTTCTTCAAACACACTCAACTTCTACTACATCAAAACCCAAGAAAAAATATCATGCTACACCCACCAGCCTTTCCTCCTCTTCGACACTAGGCTCCTGCATCATCTTGGCTTTTATCTTGCGTATCCTGTGTTGCATGGCCGCCATTTTGGCATGTAGATCCTCGATGGTGGCTACACCGGCCTCCTCCAAGGCGTGTTGATACTCGGGCTGGTAGGCCGCGAACTCCGACATGGCCTCACACAACTCACTGAGTCGCTCTAGCTCCTGTTCATCCTCCACCAGCTGCACGCCCACACACCGTTACATTTCACACTGTCATTTGTGACCAGTCATTGTCAGCGATGATTGATATTGAAAGTATTTGTCTCTGAAGATGGGTGTGCAATAGAAAGAAGTAGGAGAGTACACGTTAGAGTCAATGATGTAGCATTTAAAGAAAGGGAACCTTTGAGCTAAACGGAGAAAAGGAGGGAAAAGTGGCAGGTTTCATAAAACTACTATGATCATAGCGAATACTCAGGTCCACATAAAAGATAGTACTCTTATTGATAATATTAGTAAATGATGGGCATGTTTTCTATCTCTTGAATACCTATTCAACATTTATACATTCCTGATCAAGCAGCCATCATCCCCTTAAAATCGTAAATACTTTGAGAAAATAGCGACCAAATAATATTTTATGATAGAAATAGAAGCTCAGGGAGAGATGGGCGACAATAATTGAGAGGGTTCATGAAACATCAAAAACTTCAGAAGTAGAAAGGCTTTCAACGCCTCAGACCGTTGAATTTGTTCCTCCATGATGACCACAAACAGTGTTCACAACCAAAATAGATTTTACCATTTTATAAACGTAAATTGCAATGTGTTCTCATTAAATTCGGCAAGTTACATTCTAATGACGTGCATCACCGTTTGTGAGGCAAGAAGCTAGATTGAGAAAGGACGTGGCTCGTTATTAGGCGCTACTGCACATGATTCATCGTAGAGGAATGAGTTTATGTCTTTAATCCAGCGTTCGAATTATCTGAACACTAAATAAAAAGTATTTTCAAGCAATCGTGGCAGACGTATATAGATATTTCATTAAACTATATCAAGCATGATACACTGAAAACTGAACAAATGAATCTAACACCTGAATTTTATATCTAAAAATGAGGTGCTTTAACCCAAGCAAGAATTTTTTTAAATAACATCTTCTTTCCTTAGAGTCCCTATCCCTGCATAATGATTCTTACAATTTTTTATCACCAGCTTGGTCGACTGGTGAGCAAATCTGCTTGCGAGCGGAAAGACCCGGGTTCGAATCCCGCTGCCGACATGGTTGACGCGGCTAGAAATACGGCATGGGACTTGGGTAAACAACCGAATAATTATCGAAGTAATTATCCGACCCAAGAATGGGCCAGAAGGTTCGTTCCTATAGCCTCATTCTATTCTATTCTATTCTAAAAAAGTTTTATAACCATTATCACCTCATAATTATCTTTTTCCCATAATTATTCTTTTTTCCTAGTTCATTGCAATCGGTAACCTTTTCCTCCCTCTTCCTAGCGTTTATTTGGACCAGGCGACGGGCAGCCTCCCTCCTGCGCTCACGCTGCACGGCGGGGTCCACAGGCACAGCAGCGGTGGCAGCAGCGAAAGGCAGCTGCACCGTGAGACCCTCACTAATACACGTCTCAGCATCCTCCCACTTCCTCAACTCCTCCTCAAACTCAGTCGCAATCCTCATGCGACTGTGTACCAACTCCTGCACAGGTGACAACAATCAATCCTCACGCGATTGTACACCAACTCAGATAACAATCAATCCTCACGCGACTGTGCATCAACTCAGATAACAATCAATCCTTATGCGACTGTGTACCAACTCCTGCACAGGTAACATAACAATCAATCCTCACGCGACTGTGCACCAACTCAGATAACAATCAATCCTCATGCGACTGTACAGCAACTCCTGCACAGGTGACAGATACAGTCAATCCACATGTGACTGTGTCGCAACTCCTAAAGAGAAGAGGGAAACTAGAAAGAAGGAGGAGCTACGAGAGAAAGAACAAACTAGATAAGGGGGAAATTAGAAATAAGGGGGAAATTAGAATGACTCGGCAAGTCAGAAAGAAGAGAAAATTAGGTAGAGGAAATTAATTGTTAATGATAAAGAGGATAGAAAAATATCTTTGCTCATGAAAGTAAAAATATTTCTATTTATCCTAGAACAGCAGTGATCTCAAGGCATCTCTGAAAATGAAGGGCTTTTGCAACAAAGTGAAAATTTTAGTTAGACTGATCGTCAGTCAAACTCTTAACAAAGAAAAAGAACGATGAATTATAACATTTTTCATTCATATACCTATAAAATGACCTAAAACTCGTCCATGTCATATATTACTAAAATCTTTTGAAGTTTCTTTTATTACTTGTGATCAAGAAGTAACATGACGAACCAACACATGTACAACATAAACAGACAAACCTCAGCTCTGGAGAGAGTGATGTTGCCAGTCTGGTGCGGATACTGTAACTGCAACCACCTGAATGAGGAATAAAATCAATTTTAGTTCCTTACGACACAATTACTGCACTGGAAGTTCTTCAGAGAAGCAAGTAACTGCCCCACGCCTGTCAGATTATTAAATTAATTTTCACTCTGACGCCCGCCACATTATTAAACTAAATAAGACTATCAGTCTGACATATTGAATTATATTTGTGGTAGGCTGCACTCTCACTTACTGCTTCTGTCACATGACCAAGCGCAATAATGAGCTCAGTTCATTCAGAGCTGTTGTAATATTACCGGCCAACTCATTACATTGTTACAGATGTACACTCCTACACTCCAATCAGACACAGGTGTACACTCCTACACTCTAACCAGACACAGGTGTACACTCCTACACTCTAACCAGACACAGGTGTACACTCCTACACTCTAACCAGACACAGGTGTACACTCCTACACTATAACCAGACACAGGTGTACACTCCTACACTTTAAACAGACGCGTATTTTTGTCCCCTCTCCCTCTATTTTTCCATTTCTCAGTCCGCCCCTCACTATATCTTTATTTTTCTGCTGACATCATCATTATTTTATCAGACACTGTTGCTCGTTACCTTCAACTTACACCTGATTTACCTGCACAGGAACTTGGTCATGCTGAGACCGCCTATCTTGACGCGTCTGGAGCGAGTGACATCGGCCGCACCGTCCAGGATGGGCATGATGTGCGTCGTGTGGTGGCCGATGTGCACCAGCAGGCCGTCTTCAAGAAACACATCGGCGTCTGTACCTGGAAATGGAGTGTAGCAACTAAGCATTTGGGTAAGGTTCAGTAAACGGAAGATTTAGGACAGCTGAAAAAACTATGTGGAAATGCAAATAGCAGTAGAGAAGACAAAGATAAGTAAATTAAATGCAAAGCTTGCATACCCATTCAGAAACGTCAGCGAGTTACATGGAGTGAGATAGTAGTAATTAGCAAGACCATCAACGCAGTAGGAGACATACCTTGGTTGTGGTAGTAATTAGCAAGACCATCAACGCAGTAGGTAACATACCTTGGTTGTGGTAGTAATTAGCAAGACCATCAACGCAGTAGGAGACATACCTTGGTTGTGGTATTAATTAGCAAGACCATCAACGCAGTAGGTGACATACCTTGGTTGTGGTAGTAATTAGCAAGACCATCAACGCAGTAGGTGACATACCTTGGTTGTGGTAGTAATTAGCAAGACCATCAACGCAGTAGGTGACATACCTTGGTTGTGGTAGTAATTAGCAAGACCATCAACGCAGTAAGCCACTCGAGGAATGTTGTAGCACTCGAACAACAGCTCCGACATTACTGAAAGACAATAAAAAAGTATTGATTCAGGAATGATGACTCGGCATAAAATTTTGGTTTCATGTGTTCATCGATAGCAATTAATGCAGCACAAACAGACACCGTCCATCATACAAAGTGAATACCAGAGTATTCATCGATAGCAATTAATGCAGTCCAGTTGCCTGCTTACATCCTCTACAGTAGGGGGGGTTCAGCAGAGGCTCTGTCATCACGACGGGGTGCTGCACACCCGAGCTGTCTGTGATGCCCAGGTGGCTGAAGGAATAGTTCAGTAGCAGCTCCTGCGCCTGCACAACACAATGTAACGATGGCTTCTCAACACTAGAAGCTCTTAGAGCGTTAATTAGCGCAATTTTAAAAGTGTGAATGAACACAACTTGAAATACATTGCATATTCTCATCGCATCTTGCTCGACTATTTGCAGTTTGGTTGAAAGTAGTTTAGGATGACACCCACAGTCCTTCTAGTGTTAATAGTGTACAAATACTACATTGGGAACTATTTATGTTTCTTTGGGTCACAAAATGTCTAGGAATTTCCTATGCACTATCCACCTAAACTCCCTTCCAGTACTTTCTTCAGGGTCACCATGAAATTGGTCTTCCTGATACACGAAGATGGTTTTATTAGCTTATAGTGCATCCAAATCAGGTAATAAATGTAATAAAACTCCTTTCTTACTGAAAATATCTAGTCTCACATACAAGAAATACAGTTTATCAAATAAAGCTTGACTTGTCCATTTAGCAGCAAATACAAAAAGAAGAGGTAAGTATATTATGCATTAGAAACAGGCAATTATTACAACTATTCAATAATTATATTATTATTAATTCAATTTATATTCAAATATCAATTATTATATTATTATTAATTCAATTTATATTCAATTATGAATTATTATATTCAATTATTATAATTATATTATATCATCAATTATAACAAAATGTTCAAGCATATCTCCAGTGACCTGAGATACACAGATGAGGCAGTCACAAAAGTCACATTTGATTTCCCACAAGTTACTGACTTTTCATTACAACTTGTTTCCTAAAGATCTTCATTAGAATGATAACAGATCTTTTAAAGAGCTGTGCAAATTTCCTTGAAAATGAGAAACTTCTAGTTGACCAGTAATGGCAGTAAATAAGAGTCAGAAATATGTCCTCCAAGAAACACACTACAAAATAATTGTGAAATTTTTGTGGATTTTTTATACATTGATTTGTGCTGAATATCCTATGAGTAATCAGTAAGTAAAGCATTTCAATAATATTAAGATAAAGAGTAGCACATTCACAAATTACAACTTCACTTTCAAAATTGGCAACTTTCAGACACTATCTGCAATGATGTGTTCAGTATTAAAAAATAATCCAACACAAAGGCAACAATCAAAATACATGCAAGAGTTATGAGCAATACCTGAAAATGGGTGACCACATTTTCATCGTGTGCAGTCTTCAGCTGAAAGCGTACAGCTTCTATGTTAGTGATGTCATTTCCCACCAGCAGTTCCATCTGGGGACAAATATTACTGCACTGTAATGAGTATTTATGTCAGTTGAGTGACAAATATTACTGCACAGAGTGTTTACAAATTAGCCCATAGACATTAAATAAAATTGCAACTCTCATTTAAAACAATTATCACTGAGTAAATATTTTAAATAGTGAACTGTTAACAAAACTTAGATGAAATGAACTTCCTAGATATTCAGCACTTACACTTGCAGGCATTTTTTTCCCTCTGTCCTTCCTGTGCTTGGCATAGCAATTGCGAAACTGCAAACGAGGCTCATCATCAGTTGCCCAACCAACTCTGCAGTGGTAAGAGCCTGAAATTTGTGAATGAAAAACATATATGTTCACACTCAAATTTCACATATCACATCAAAAAATTAGGGAAATATTAACAAATTTTTTATTAAACCATCAATAGGTAATTTTATGATCATTTCATCTAGAGTCATACAAGTTTTATCTCTATAAACCCCTATGAATTATCACTTAAAGTAACTGTACAAATAGTTTTTAAATGCATATAAAACCATGCAAAAATGTTATCAATGCAAAAATTTTTTAGATACATTTAACCAAGGTATTATAATATAAATTTATGTCATAATGCAGGTCATAATAATGACCCAATAAATAATAATAGTTTTCATTTGATAATAATAATAATAATGACCTACTAGTCATCTGGATATGACCAGCAGGTTATGCTTGTATCAAAAATACAACTAATAAAAGGTAGAACATTTATTACAAATGTAATATTAGACTTATAAATATTACTCACCATTGTCAATAACTATAGGAATTCCATGTAAATCATGAGAATAAGGATGTATAGGATCAGGTTGTGTCCTTGCATCTGTAAACTTGTACACTTTGCAGGCTGTTAGATCTTCCATGCTCTCAACTTTCTAAAGAAAAATGGAACTGAAAGTAAATTTAAATTTTATTCAGAAAAATAAAAAATTCCTTTGGCCATGAAATACTTCCTTGCATATTGACCTCTTATTCTTGCTATGAAATATTTTCTTGCATATTAACCTCTTTTTTCCAAATTTTCTTTGGGTTACAATAGCAATCCAGCATTTAATGGGACAAAGTCCCTTGAAAATACTGACTTTAAATCTTTCTTTATGTTGAAAACAAGCCCACTACAAGAAATCGTTATATTAGCTGGCTTCAGTAAATTTATAATATTATAAGGTGTTTCAGTTTTCATCTACATCCTAATCATTGTTTCTCTTTATATCAGCTTGTCACAAATGTTCTGTCCATTCTTTGAATTAAGATTTTAGGGTATTATTACATTATATGTGCTGCCATCTAAATCAATAAAATATCTGTTCCTTCAGATTCTGTTCAAATTATAGTAAAAATCTATTGTTGACCCATATGTACACTCCAAGTAAAGCATGTATTAGGCATATTTCACTGTATGAAAAAAAAAACATGCAATATAAATATCTCAAAAAGGTTCAAAGTTTACGTATAATTACAGAAAATAATACATACGCACTTCATAGTTAAAACAAACATTGTCTACCATGCAGTGCCGGTACAATACGGACCGATGTCCTTACTTGCCATCCCTGGCTTTGTTTACAAACAAAAGTGAAAGCATGAAAAACCAATACTCTCGTAATTTCTCATTATTTAGATTTAACAGGAATCAAAGACTTGAAAAATAATATAAAGAGGCTTTTAAAATTATTATTATCAGATTTATTATGATATTTTGGCAAAATTAGCATACAAGTTTAATAGTTTTGCACTTTCATGATATTAATAATCAGCTGATTTGCCAGTATGAATGAAGCTGCGAAACAGGGTCGCCATATTAGGAAGTGTCTCGTTTTTCTTCCAATAAGTAATAATCTACTGTATTTTTCAAGCATTTGGGCTTTCAAATCATTCATGAACTCTTATCCTCATAATATTGTATGAGGAAGTGAGTGCAAAGTAATACTGGAAGAATTGAAGGAAGATGGAAGATCTGGGTGAGTGTTACGCTCTTCTAACCTATTTAGTTGACCTTCAAATGCTTCAAACTATTATCTTTAAGAATATTTTGTGTAATTTTATACGGTAAAATTTGTAAGACAAATTATTTGTCCATTTAAAATATTTTATTTTAAGGATGGAATGGTTTTCTAAAATTTGGGCGTGGATTGCTTGAGACATTTCCTTGCCACTGTTAGCTACCCAGAAAACAACAACAAAATCCGCTCTTTAGAAAAAAACTGCGTTTTCGGACATGGACAAAACGACGTTGGTTGTAAAACGTATAAAATTTCATAGATCTATGACTGCATTGGTATCATATTTCGAGAGTGAATGATAGAGGTAAGGAGTTTAGCATTTATGTTGCTCTTTATATACGTAGTTGCTCAGTTCCAAGAGATCAGAGAGGTCGTAGCGATTGCTTAACTGGTCCGAGCTTCCTAGTCGCTGTTCAGATGCTAGCAAGAGATGCTTGATTGTTTATCTTAGAAATGATGCTTATCCCAGTAATTATTGTTATCAAACTAAATACATAGGAAATTGGTTTCACGTTAATTTGGTTTCAAATTCATGTATATATGATTTCTCTTCTATATAATGTACAGTTATGAGGAATTAAATTATAATTAATCATTTTTTACTTGCTATTGTTCGTTTCTTGATGCACAGCTGATGCAATGGTCAGAAAATTCTGACAATGCAATTCTGTTCTCTATGTGTGTGGCTTCCTGAGCGTGTTTTCTCTAGGGATTGGTGGCACAGTTTATTTCTTCTGGTCTGCGTGCATTCACTTGACATGTGGAAGTGCTGCTTCAAACACAATGTTTGTTGTTATGTTGTTGGCATTTGTTAATTGGGCAGGCTTTTGAAGGAGCTTGAATCACCTAAACTCCGTGGGGGAAATTAAATATAAAAATGATGAGGAAATATATCAAACGCAATTGTTTTATGACGCATGAGATACTGGCCGAGAGCTGTTGCACTCTCATCAGATGCTGAAGAATAAGTGCCAAAAATTTGTGTGACCTGCAACACTGGTGCCCTGACTGCCCGAGTGCCCTGACTGCCCTGAGTGCCGACTGCCTGAGTGCCCTGAC
>VCRD01004274.1:3910-20322 GCA_006783055.1 Trinorchestia longiramus
CTGTCTGTCCTGTACGCTATGCAAGCCATCGCATACAAACACGGAGTGCCTAAAGGTAAGATTTCTGTTTTGTATATCTACTATAATGGGAGCCCCGTCCGTCTGTCCTTGTGTCACACTTTTCTAATCAATAGCTTTGATAGCAACAAGGATAAAGCTTAAGAAATACAAGAAATCATTCTATTGCATTTTTTTCTGTGGCAATTCAATTCCCTTTTACTTGCATTATGGTATCCAGAATACACAATCGGTTTATTTTTATAAATAGAAATTTTCTTTGGACCTTTTTCTGTTCAAATTCATCATGATGCTTTGATATTTTTAATTGATAATACGAAAAGAAATGTTTTAAATTAGTTTGACCAGTTACCTGGCTACCACTTAGTATAAGGCCAAAGATTTGGAAAATTGAGTTATTGTTTTCGTAATTGTGATTTCCTTAAAAATAGTTTTAAAATGGTACTTTACTTATGGGCCACCCTGTATAATAGACGCTCTTACGGATTTAGATAAGAGGAAATTTTGTAGGGTATACATGTATTGTAAGCATTGTATTGTGGAGAGCAAAGGCACGTCCATCAATGGGGAAACTCTTTCGCAAAGCCCGCGTCCACTGGCAAATTAAAATGAAAAATTTAGTAAAAACCGTGATTTTTCACGTGTGGATCTAGTTTTATATAAAATTCGAAATAATGTCGAAAGTAATTCATAAAGGGTTTGCTGTGTCTGGGGCATTGCGGTGAGATTTTATCGTGTCAGCTCTCTTTATACCTGAAATAAATAGTTAATAATCTACCTTTGCATTCTCCCCTAGTGAGAGAACTAACAGAAATAAAGATAATTCAAGTAACTGTTGAAATTTATCGAAATTTAGAAGGAAGTGATCATTTTAAAGGAGTCTGACTGTTCAGGTCTAATGACTTACTGGCTTGAAATTCTCATCAAGCAATTTCACAATACATCAGAACAATTCGTCTAGAATATCATTGATTGCAACTCCTCTACCACATCCACGATACGACATGTATGATTCATCCCTACTGTAGGTTATTTAATTTTTTGTATCGGTGTGAGACGAGGACGCTCGGATTTTCTTTTCTCGTAATTCTACGGCGAGTTTTGCTAATTATTGGTTTTGTTCTTTGTGCAGGCCTGTTGGAGTACATGTTTGATGCAGCCAACAACACATGCCTGGTGTCACTGGACAGCTTCCGTGCCTGGGAGTCTTCCGATAACGATGAAGAGCTAGGGCAAGGCGTGTGCGTTACTTCACTCCAAAATTTCTTCAGAACTATATTTAACAAAGCACCTATAGGTGAATAATTAGTTTATTGCCTTAGTGTTTTGTATATAGAAAAAGAATATTTATGATTGAAGTGTACATTCATCAATAATGTTATTTTGTATTGTAGGATTCATTGATACTGTTTGTTATATAATGTTTATTTCACCCTGTTGTGTGAAGAGCTAAGTCCGTGCACACAGGTGGACTTGAACTAAACTTGAGTGGAGTTGCGACTGTTCGTGTGAATGCGTGAGGTTAATCTGTTTTCTCATGACAGCTCAATTCCTGTGATTATTTTTTACTACTAATTAGGAGATGTCAAACAGAAAAAAACTTAGATAGTTGCTAGCAAATGTTCACCTTCATGAAATACTACATATTGTCTCCAGTGCATGGGAGCATGTGTGAACTCCATACATTTCTTCTGGAGTTTCTATGAACTTCAGCTAATAGTTTGTTGAGCGCCTTATATAATGGCTCTTTTTTTGTACTATTATGTTAGGGTTTTGCTTTATTTATGGATACTATTTTTGTATATTTATATACGTTCTGTTGCTGTACGTACCCATGCTTTGGCATGGTCAGGTTTGCGAGATCACGAGTCTGAGAGCGTATATTACTTGATCCTGTGACATTTTCATTTAAACTTTGGCTTTTTTGTGCCCTGCGTAGCATAGTTGTTGGCAGAACATTGGATGGGACGAGCCGTGTTCTTGGCCTTGGGGCTATGCAAAGTTGGTCCATGAGACCCCCCTAAAGGTGTAGACTTCTTCCTTTGCTCATGTCCCACCGTCAACATTCAAGCAACAGCAACTAGCTTCAGTGCTATATTGATTTCAATGTTATTTTCAGGGCAATTTTTTGTTTCTAGAATTAATGGATTTGAATGTTTCAAAATAAAACTTAATTTGACATTTTCTTTGATTTATATACGCCTACCTTCTTGTTGGAGTGTTGTGAGCAGTTTTTGCGACATTCATCCAATTTTTGATTCCTGCTGCGTTATCGTACCATCCTTTCAGTAACAAGATTGGCAGAGTTCATTCTTGCGCAACTAGTGCTTATACGAGTTAACTTCGGTCGCAGCGTATGAGCTAACCCAGTACACTTGACTGAAATCTGAATGTACTTCATGATTGAATCAAGTCCCAACACTTAATTGGTATCCAATATCATTGCGTGATTCATCCTATGTCTGTCTAAGCGTTTCACTCATGTCTGCTCATTAATCTGTGCAATTTACTAGCTGTTGCACAGAAGTAATTCTACTTCTGTATTCATACCTGAATTCAAAATGACATGATGCTTTAACGTGGTGCGCTAAGAAATTCATGTACGCACAATGAATGCTACATTGGTGGTTCATAGTTTAGAACGAATAGTAGTTAGTACGTGATGGAGTAGAAGGTGATTTTAGTGATAAGCGTCTCATGCATACTACTAGGTGATGTTCAAACACTACCGTGCTGATGTGTACGGTTGGAATTTTGTAGGGTACTTAACATGTGAAGTGAATCTAAACCAGGGGTCGGCAAAGTGGTCGATATCGACCCCTGCGGGTCAAGGACAGAACTCAAGGGGTCGATAAATTTATGGGGGTTAATTAAGGATGTATATGGTTGAAGCTGGTTTTAGCCATTCGAATGCGATTCTAACAAAGCAGAGAAATAGACTAAACTTGGAAAACCGTGGTGATTTACGGTTAAAGCTAACCAATTTTAAACCAAATATCAAAAGCCTTGCTGCCGCTCATCCATCTCATTAATATCAAGTTTATTGATAAATAGGTCAGTTAATGTATTTTTCATTATTCTTTTTTGATAAATAGCATGTTGCGTATTTCCATGGCAGTTAATATTATTGTCAAGTAGCACATTTCTTATATATAATTAAGTTCCTATCAATTTTTCAACGATAAGTATTGTTAGATTTCGAAACAGTCAGAATTCTCTATAGGTAGGTAAACTTCTATTCTTTTCTTTTTTACTTTATATCAGTGAAGACTGCCTCTTTCTCTTAATATATATCTTCAAACATTGTATAGGGTAGAACATAAGATTGATTTGGTTTATAACATTTCTCTTTATTTTTGGTCATCAAAAATGTCAATAATGGTTTAACATTTTTTTTCACCTATTTGTATGTGTGTGTGCATGGAGGGGGTCGACGTAAGTACAAATATCCTATGAAGGGGTCGACGGGTAAAAAAGTTGCCGACCCCTGATCTAGACCAAAGATGCTGTGGGTGCAAACCTACGAGAACTGTTGTCCGCTTTTCGTATTTATATTTAATGTGTTTCCACGTATCTTAAAAATTATTTTTGCTGATGAAGGTAATAGTTGAATGTTAGTTTAGTGTGGCATAATGTATAAATTAGTAATTGGCACCTCAACGGCGACGCCTGCGCTTGAGTGAGGGATGATGGGGGGGCAGCTAGTTGCGGGTTGGGCCCTGTCGTGTGCGTATTGGTGCTGTGGTTGTGGGCGCAAGAAGCGGCTCAGGTGCAGGTTGCATTCTGGTTGTTCGTCAAAAGTAGTCGTTGTCGTGGAGACCTGTACTCGTAAAATATTAGACTAAGTAGATTCAGTTACTAACACTAATATAAGGATAATCGTCACGCGAGTAGAGGTTGTGTGTCACGGTCGAAGGTTATTGATGTCGCATCGTCCACGGTTAGAGGACATTCATCTGGTACGAGAAGCAACGCAGTCTGAAGACCAAGTCTAATACAGGTAAGCGAATTCGGGTTAGAATATACCGTAAAGTTGCAAATACTAGTCTTAACAACATTTAGCCCTCAGGTTTGTAGTAGGAAAATCTTAAATATCCTCTATAACGAGTATAAACGGCTGGTCAAAATGATAAGACCAGTTACGAAGTTCCAAAATTTGAATTATATTTCGAACAATTTGAAATAAATTTGTGTACAGTTCTAATATTGGTTAGATAAATAAAGGCTAAGCGAACAAGTAGATCCCTTAACATTTTATTGCGGTAAAAGAACACAAGTAAAGCTTTAGCTAAATACAGCTGGTCAAATTTGTAAGAACAAACAATAAGTTTATGAATAGATTTACATAGAACCTTACAAAGACATGTTAATAACCAGTGTATCCTCCACTATTACTGATTACTTGGGAAATACGTTCGGGCATGCTGGTTACAAGCTTCTGCACGACGTCCATTGGGACTTTACCCCACGTATCGAACACAGCCTTACGAAGACCCTCTTTGGTCTCAAATTGTAATCCATCTTTATAAACTTCTTTGTCCATCCATCCCCAAAGATTTTCGATCGGGTTGAGATCTGGAGAACAAGATGGATAATTCAAGAGTTGGATATTATTGACATCAAAGAACCGTTTCGAATGGCGATCGTTGTGGACTGCTGCATTGTCTTGTTGGAAAATCCAGTTTTCTCCACACATCCTAGGACAGTCAGTGAGAATAGAAGCACGTTCAAGCATGGTGACGTATTCGGCAGACGTTTGGCGACCTTCCATAATCTGTAACTCAAGCGTCCTATTGAAACAGAAAGTTCCCCATACCATCAATGATCCTCCTCCGTTATGCCTTGTTGAATAAGTTTCATTTGGAACAGATTTGTCATGCCAGTAGTGCTGAAACCCATCAGGCCCATCAAGGTTAAACTTCTTCTCGTCAGAAAATACAACTTTCTTCCATTTTTTTATATCCCATGTTTGGTAATCTGCAGTAAATTGCATACGGGAGGCTTTATCCCAAAGAAGAAGACGGGGCTTCTGCAATCGTTTCAATTTATTATAACCCTTATTATTTATATGTCACCGAATTGTACGAGAACTACAGTCTGCATCAGTTTTTGCCTTAATTTGCCTTGACGTTATGTTTGTGTTCTTCTTAACCTCCCCTTCTTATTCGTCTATCAAGAGCAGGAGTGATCATCTTGGGGCGACCAGTCGATTTTTTCGTTCCATATTCAGTAGGATTTTTCGAGAAGTTTGTGACTACAGTTTTACTCTTATTTAGTTCACTTGCAATTGCTCTATGTGACATCCCACGTTTTTCGAGTTCTACAATTCTACCCTGCTCATAATCTGTTAAAACTTGTCCTCTACCCATATCGAAATTAATTGAGTGTTAGTAATTAGCCACGCGTATCCTCACAATATCAGCTCTTCCGTGCAACTGTGTGATTTGTTTACATTTTTAAAAGAAAACCGTATTTCAGTCTTGGTCTTATAATTGTCACCAGGCATAATAAGATGTTTTTCATTTTCTGGTCAATAAAATGTTAGGTACAACATTTAAAAAAAATCTTTTCCGTTGAAATTTTTTCACACCCACCCTTGATCTGTGTTAAGAGGAATTTTTCGCCAAAGTAAATGCATGTACTCAAAACGCCGAGATCAGGTGAGGTCTCATCATTTTGACCAGCAGTGTATTACGATAGTTGATGTTATAAATGTGCTTACAACAGTTATTGTTAATTTTCAAAACATGTTAGGTAGCTGACAGACATCACACAAGTTACTCCCATGCCTGTTCTTCACCTCCATTATTTCTCAATATCCAGTTATGTATAAGACTTCCAATTCTGACACAAAAAATCTTGTAAATCTTTAGCTTCCTTGCATGCCCCCAACAAATTTTCTTTTATAGACTTTCATTCAGATTCTATTCAACAATTTGTTCAACCCAGCTTGTGTTTTCAATTTGTTCAATTCTCGCCTGCCTCGCTCCTCTTCTTGTCGTACGTGCTCTGCTTTCACACTAGGACTGTGCCATCAAGTTAGAAGTGGAGAATGGGGCTACTAATTCTAAAGCCTAGAAAGGACCCAAAGCAAGTCTCCTTCTATAGACTTGCATGTTTGAGATTGCATGTCATCCCTTAGTAGGTGGATGCTTTTCAACATTTATTTGTATGATATAGAAAGCATGAATCAGTTTCCAGTGGGATTAGTAATTTTGTTTAGGATTGAAATTATAATTGGTAGTATATTTCATATGAGGCATTCTGTGCCACAAGGGTGAAGATACCAAAAACAAGTTTTAAGTTACATCCATACAAAGTTTACAAAAAGTAAATTCCCATGATATTTTAATTATGTACATATCAATTTGTTCTGGGTCTCATTTTGTATAATATATATACAAATTGAACTGACTGAGATTTTGGCAACTATAGAAATGCATTTTTTAACTGGGTATCTTTGCTCTTGTGGTACAGTTCACCTGATTTAATAGGTTATATTCATTCAGAAAATGTAATTTATTACAGTATTCCTATTGCTGATAGCTTGGTTAAGTTTAATTTTTGTTATTTTAATTTAACTATTGAATTTGGAAGAAATAACTGTTCTTTGAGTCTTCTTTAATGAAATCTAGGTTGTTTGATTTAATTTTTAATAAACAATGTTTTAGAATAGTTGTATGAATTATGGCCTCATGTATTCAAACATCCTTGCATTTTAACTGTTAAGAAAAGCCTGTACCATATGTCATTTTGTTCATGAATTTCTTGCAGGAACTAAGACTTTGCAATGCCAAGGTTGAGGGGTGGTCGCAATCCTCTTCGAGAGAATTTCTCTGAAAATGTTCCTCTAAGTGACTGAGGTGCAGCTGCTGGTAGTGCAGAGGACAACAAAAAGGTAGTGCCATGGAGGCATATAGATTTCACTCTTCTTGTCTAGAAAGAGCTGTACAAATTGCCTAATCATTAGAGAATACATGTGGATACAAGTGTTGTAATGAGTTTGTTCATTTGTTTCTTTGACTTATGCTCTTTCATGTTTTTTCTTTCTCTTATTTTCTGTTAACAATTGAATTTTAGTGGACTTTTTATGGATATTTCATATCATGGGGTTGAGTGCTGATATTTGTTCTTATACCTGGCGTGCAGTATTTTTGGAAGCTCGGAATGAGTGTACTTTTTGATTGGTGTAAAAATGGTTGTCATTAACAAAATCAATTGTAGTGAGAATAATTTCAGTGAGATATACAATCATGGTTTCAATCATTTAGAATCTAATGATCTTGTATGTTCCAGCAAATGCCAAGAGCAAGGAGTTTGAGGTCCAAGCTCACCAAATGCAGGTAAATTTCTTTGCCTATCCCTATAATTATTCCCAAGTAATTTGTATTGTAAATTCTTACATCAAGATAGTATAAAGCAGGTAATTCTTCAATGGCTTACTAGCACACCTAGTGTGAAGACATGATATAAATATTTACATTGATTTTAGTTTCTTAGTAAATTTTACTGAAATTAAAGCTTGATCCTAGCCTCAGAAATATCACAGGTCATGTGATGTGTATTTGTCACACTTGGCATAATGCTTTGGAGAATTAAAAGTCAAATTAATTTATATGAAGTAGTGGCTTTTAAAAAATGTGAACTTTAAATTTTATACTTCCATGCTACCCGTGAGCAAGTTTGGTTCTAACCGACCGGTCATAATTCAAACCTTAAAAAATTATCAGCGTACCACTTCAGGGTATGGTGTCAGATCTTAGCTGTATAAAGTATGTATGTATCAGGTTGTAACAGGAGTTCTGTCCTTTTTTTTAACTTGAAATAAAGTGAAAATCTTATCAAAAATATATTTATTCAGTCTTTAACATAGTCACCATTTTTATTAATTACATCTTCCCATCTTGCCATAAGCTTTCTGATTCCTTGTTCATAGAATTTAGCCAGTTTGGACTCAAAAAAAGAAACTAGCTTCATTTCGACCTCTTCTCTTGCAGTAAGCCTTTGTCCCATTAAATGATTCGGTAAGCTCCTGAAAAGATGAAAATTGGTTGGAGCAAGATCGGGAGAATATGGTGGGTGATGCATGACTTCCCAGCCAAATTCTTCAATGAGATTTTTGGTTGCTCTTAAAGTGTGGGGTCTGGCATTGTCATAGTGCAGAATCACTCCTTTTCGATTGATCAAAGAAGTCCGTTTTTCCTGTAAAACTGCTTTCAAACGAGTTAGCTGCTGACAGTAAACTTCAGATGTTATTGTTTGATTGTCACCTATTAGTTCACAATAAACAATTCCCTTCAAATCCCACCATACACACAAAAGAATTTTTTTAGGGTGCAGTCCACTTCTTGGCTGTGGAATTGGCTTTGAACCACGACTTAGCCACTGTCTTTTGCGCTTAACATTGTTGTAAAGGATCCACTTCTCGTCGCCAGCTATGATTCGGTCTAAAAAAGGTGCCTGAAGTTCACGAGAACGCAGTGAAACACAACAGGTCACACGCTGTTGCCTGTTGATTTCATACAAATCGTGTGGGACCCATTTCCCAGCCTTTGAGACTTTGCCAAGTCTTATCATTTCCCGATATATGGTCATATGGCTTACATTAAAGGTTTTGCTCAGTTTTCTAGAAGAGCAGGTTGGATTTTCATCAATGGCAGCTTGCAATTGCTCAGAATTGAGTTGTTTTGAGCATCCTGCTCTCTGTTCGTCTTTCAGACTGAAGTCATCCTTTTTGAAACGTGAAAACCATCTTCTGCAAGTCTTTCATTTACAACATAATTTCCATAAGTGTCTTTGAGTGTTTTTGCTAATTTATTAAATTGAAACAGTAAAATATGCCTGCTGTGCTCTTTACTTGGAGTATACATTAGGGCCGAAAATAGGTATTAATAACGATAATTATCACACAATCTGAAAAAAGAAATAATATTTTATTAATTACCATAGATAAACATACAACATTAACAAGCTAAATTGAAGTAATTGTGCCCTAAACATATAGCTCAAAAATTGGACAGAACTCCTGTTACAACCTGATACTTACAAATGTAATGAACACAAATTTAGTTTTGCCCAAGGTGGACTCAGGGTCATAAGTACGAGTATTCATGCAACGAACAGGTCGTGCTGGAAGTGGACAGAGCAGTTATGCTATGCATCTCCTTGTGCTGAGTTATCCTTATTCTCCAATTAACTCCTGTCTAATTCCCAGATGTGGATGACTCTGCTGATACATGTGCAGAAATTCATATCAGGACCTAGAGAGTGCGCTCTATTCAACAGCCAAGTCAGCAGTTCAACCGAGTTATTATTTAGCATCTGAAGTTAGGAGTATAAAGTAAATAAATATCAGTGCCTTGTGTTTGACTAATGGTAAATATCATTATTGGAAACCTTGAGGATTCCTAAATATAGAAATTAATTCAAATTCCTGTTATAGATTACAACTTATGGCTGTGTTACAGATGCAGGTAGAGGAGATGAGCTTGGAAAACATATGGAAAACCGTTGTGAATAACTCTCAGGGAGGTAGCAAGCGCGCTTTCACCCGGCACAACACAGACAGCGGCACTGAACATCAGAGATTAGGACCTGGTGGTGGGGGCTACTCAATTTGGAGCAGAGGCGCGTCTGGAGGTGCTAGTGGATCCAGTAAAGAATCTCCCCGAAACAACACAAGCTCTAACCCCATGCGCGGTAACAGGTACAGCGTCTTCAAACAAGATGATGATCTAGGAGGCCCCGAGTTGCAACCGCGTCACCCAATGGCCGGACCCAGAGGTGAGGAGGACAAGCTTCTTCGTTCTATGCGTTGCCTTTTGAATAAGATTTGCCCAGAAAACTATGACAAATTGAAACATCTCTTAAGATACCTGATTCTGAAGAGAAACGATCACATGAAATCACTAGTTAATCTAATATTTGAGAAGGCTGTTTTCGATCAGCTTTATGCTGGAGAATATGCTAAATTGTGTAAATATGTCGTGGAAAAAACTGATTCCAACAAAAGTACTAGTCCACAAGAGATAAAAGGATTCCGAGATTCCCTCCTCCTCAAGTGCCAGCATGAATTCGAAAAAAGACACAAAGAGGAGGCTCAGCGTCAGTCGGAAATTCAAACGTCGCGTGATAAAATTGCCAAGTGCAAAAATGTAGAAGAAAAGGCGCGTCTAGAGAAGGAGCATGAGGAAAAGTTCGTGGACAACGTTGCTCTGCGACGCGAAAAACTCTCGAAAGAAATCGACGAGTGTGAAAATAAAGAAAAGAAAAAGATGCTAGAGGATGAACTTGAAAGTTTAGACGATGCTTCCCGTCGCAAGTCTGTCGGCCTCATAAAATTCGTTGCAGAACTGTACAAACAGAGCTTGCTCAGTTACAAAACAATTCTGACTCTTTTTAAGGATTTGGTAAAGGATATTCATCGGGCTGAACAGGCTGAAGTCCTATGTAAGCTCTTCATCACTATTGGTGGCCTTCTTTGGACTCAAGTTGGTGAACACGGTAAGGAAGTCATAAAAAGTTGTATGAACGACGTTAAAGAACACGCTCAAGTTTTAAAAGATAGCAGAATTAAATTCATGTTACTTGATGTTTTAGACTTGTACGACAATAACTTTGTTGCTAAACACAGATCGCAGAAGCAGGTTGGCCCGACCACTAAAAGACAAGTCTTGGAAAATATGTTGGTGGAACAACAAATAGAAAAACAGACAGCTGCAGCTGTTCACACATCTGGAAACCGTCATTCGGAAGGAAAATATGGTGGACGCTATGATTATCGGGGAAGCAATAGAAGTGATAGTTTTAATCAAGAAAGTACGCAGATCTGGAAAACCTTTGTGAAAAACTCTCAGGGAGGTAGCAAGCGCGCTTTCATCCGGCACAACACCGACAGCAGCACTGAACATCAGAGATTAGAACCTGGTGATGGGGGCTACTTAAGTTGGAGGCGAGGTGTGTATGGAGTAGGTAATAACCTCTTATTTTATTTCTAATTAATGTCTATTTTTTATTAACGTTCGGGCTTCCATGAATAGTTTAAATTTATCAAATAATTGCCGAATTATCGAACTGTTTTTGAACTTATTATCCAAATTTACTTGCTGAACAAACTGAAATTACCCCTATGCCCTCTTGAATGAGTGCGACTTGTAGCGAAAATACAGCTTCGTACTTTCATTCCAGCTTCGTTGAACGACCGCTGGAAATACATGGGCCGACCTTCGTTCAACCAGAGTGGTTACATTCGCAAATCTATGAACCGTGAAACCATGCCTGCTGAGCAGCACGGTGGGGCGCTGTACCAACCCAGTAAAGGGGCTGCTGCTCTGCCACCGAGGGAGGAGTCCCCATCCACCGCTGCACCTTCTGAAGAGCAGTTGAAAATGATGGTGCTTGCCACCGTCGGAGAGTATTGCGGAGTTAGAATGATCAAGGCAAGCACTCTGTTCCAGCTGATAAATTCTGTATCATGTTGATATGTTGTGCAGTGATGTGTGAATTTGTGGATATTGAATTATTATTGATGTTTGTTTCTGTTTCATATTGTGTCCCTTGGCGGTAACTTTTGAGCTTTGTACTTGGAAATTACTGACGGGATTTTGTTTTTGTACAGGAAGTCATCTGGGAAATACAAAACAAAATAATGGTTCAAAATCTGAAGGTGTTTGTCAACATTACTCTGCATATGTATTTTGAAAAGAATGCGACGGAGATTAGAATTATCGGAGACCTCTTCAATGAACTTTTCAACGAAGGGGCACTCAGTGACACAGATTTCTTAGAAGGGTAAGTGCCTTGTTTTGATCATGGATATATGTAAATCTCCTGTGGACCTTATATTTTTCTAGAAAATGCATGGAAAATGAACTTAAGCAATGCGCTTCATGTTCTAATTGAAGTTATTTTTATTCAACAATGCAAGAAAACTGCTTCGTGTCTAGGTTTCAAGCTTCTCTCTAAATCAGCGGTTCTCGAACTTTTTCCAATTTGGGCGCACTTGCAACTCTACAAACAATTGAAAACACACTATGTACAAAAATGCAACAAATAAGTTTTAATTAAGGCAGATTCCAACGAAAAAATAACCCAATTAATAATAGTGTACTACATACCTGACGTTTCTTTATTCTTGTGTACATGAGAAACATGAGCTTGACGAATCTTTTCACTTAGAAGTTTTCCTCACTTCAAGATTATATTCATCTGTGTCATGTTTCGTTTTTAAAAACATATCCATTCGTATGAGTGGATTGTTCAGAAACTAGTAACGAGCACTATACTGATACTCTTGTCACCACTTTATCTTTATAAATCCCACTCGTACAGTGACAATACCTGCTAATGCAACACAGCCACAAGGGGTAGATAGCAAATACGCTGTTGTGTTAATGACAGGTCGTTTAGAACACGTTCGTTACGCATTTCATACTCGTATACAACCTGCTTGCGGGAGTGTACATATTATTATTATTACTAGTGTGTGTGCCCGTTAAAAATAACTGGTTTTAATATCATGCATTTGAAGGGAGAACTTAAAGCAACAGATTCTCAGACCTAATCAGAAAGTCTACGGATTTAACTCCAGCGGTTAAGAATCTATATACTGAAAGTTGACGGATTTAACTACCAGTTTTAAGGCAGAACCCCTTTGTAATAATATAGGAGAAATTACGACACCTGGCGTTTTATTATATAGTGTTTATTGTTATTATTATATTCCTAGTTTAACCACTGCATCTGCGGGAGTGTAGCTAGTAGTTTTCTGCCAGAAAAGAGCAGATAATTATCGTACTACTATTGTAACGGAAGTAGTAGAATATTGGTAAGTAGATGGTATAGTAAATATTATGTTAACATACAATTTTGTCATACTTTGAGACATATTTCAGAAATTGTGCGGGTCCACCTAGACAACGTATGGCGTACACCAGTGTGTCTGAGCTCACACTTTGAGAACCACTGCTATAAATACTCATTGATATGTAACATGTTTTTATAACTCGCAATTTCAGAGCATGCAAACTCACATTTTGATAGGAAATGCGTATTTATGCTCTGCAACTAGGCGTTTTAGCTGAATGTCAGAGAACAGTTTCCTTTTGTTTTGGGGAATTTACTCCATTTGTGGTAGTGATGCACAATTTAATGCAAGCTAAATGCAAATATTTACGTCCGTGCAATATGAACATAAATAACGACATTCTCATGAATACATGTTAACGCATTGATAATGCTTGTGTAAATGGATAAAAGCTGTATTTAGTATTATAAGAGACGAGGAGAATACATGTAGCCGCTATATTATGTATTTTCCTTTAATTTCGTGAAGTGGGTGCAGCTAATATTTTGAAGTAAGATCGGTCTTTAGTTTTATTTACCAATACCATGTATTTTGCGTTTTACTTTTCCATTAAAAACATCAAATGTATACAATCCTGTTCAAATCGAAGAAAATGAATGACATCACGTGGCATTTTTTATCAATGGTCGTAGTTCGACTTGAGGACTCGAGACGTTCCTAAGTAAAGCTGTTGCATGTTACATCTGTGTCAAATATCTCAAGATGAATATTCATTGACATGTTTTCCGTCACAGCGTCAAGATGCTCATGTCTGAGGTGCCTGACCTTGCTGTGGATGTGCCACAGTTGACACAAAACTTCGGAACCATGATTGGTGAGCACATTTTCGTTTATAATTCTTGACTAATCTTACTGATGATTTCGATCAATTTCGCAATGTAGTTACGCATAAACTTTACTGATATGTTCACTAGGACTGTTTAAATCATTAAAAATTTAAAACATACTAAAACTGCTTTCTTGATTTAACCATCTCACATTTTATCATTGCTGAACTATTTAGCTCATTCATAGTATTGTTTTATAATTTGCAGCACCGTCAGTCATCAGTGGTCACTTGAAGTTGAAGGATATTTGGATCGCGGTGCAAGGTGCTGATAGCTTCAAAATCAAACTCTTCTGCCACACACTACAGAAGATGGCCGTCCTGGGGGTAAGTTGTAAGCGTCCCTTTCGTCACAACACTTGTGTTATTTCTCGAATAACTTGTCCAGTAATTCAGTTTCGCTAGTGATACTGTTTTTTCAAGCTTATATTGTCGAATTTATTGTTTTTTTGTTGTCTGTGAACACGATTTCTTTTCAATTCTCCAGTATTTTAGGTTTTTGTAATGTGAACGTTGTTCGTCTACGTAATATGTTGTAAAAACTTTGTGGCATTTCTGACGAGTATCATACGTGATCAATTCATCCGAAGAAATCCTTTTGATTATTCCCTTTCATAAGCTAGTTGGACCGTATTTATTTTAATCAAGTTCATATTGATATTTTTTTAATGGAATGCTTTTGCTTTTCAGGAAGATGAGGCTTTCAGGCAGTGGGTGGCTTCAGAACTGAAGTGGGAGGAGATTTTCAAAGTTGAGAAAAAACAACGACCCTATAACATTCCCGATGAACTAAAAGCAAAAGTAAGTTTTACGTTAGGTTGCGTTGTCCTTCATGTGTGTTTGCTAGTTTTATCGTTAATACGAAAACTCGATAGGGATGTTTTATACTTAACGCAGAAACTCGTTACTCGTACTGGGACTCTAAGTAACATCAATTTTTATTGAGTTAAACCAACCTATTACAATACAGCAACCATACGCTTGATTGTGACACCATGTGAACCAAGGTTGTTATTTAAATTAAAACTGGTATGTTCTGATCTTTTTCTTGTGTCTGAAGAATGGTTGACTTAATTTCTAAAATATCATGTACGTTTTCATAAGTCTTTATTCAATTTGAATTATCTCTCCAGCGTCTAGATTTTCTGCCCACCTCTGAGGAAGAGACGATAAGTGACTACTATCATCAGTGGTGCAAGAAGCAAAAAGTCAACATCCAGGACCGCAAGTCAATGAAGGACCTCGTCACCAAGTTGATCTTACCCACAGTTAAAGGTATGTAATCAATTCCAAAGAGGCTAGTCTATTATTTGTCTTTTGCGCTATCACAATGACTTCATTCCTAACATTGTATATAGGAATGTTGCGTGTACGAAGAATTAGATTAATAACTTGATTACGCGCTGAATTTTATAATGAATATGGTAAAAGTTCAGTCAAAGCTTGAACACGAAACCTACATTGTGTCTGACATTTTTCCGTTCTAGACACTATTGTAATATTTTTTAGTTAAGTGTCTGATTTGTTTCGTTCATTACAGGATCTGAGAGTAGCGCTGAGATTGAGGACTTCGACGCCTTGTGTGACCGACTTGAGGGGCTCAAAAAATTCATTGAACAAGAAAAGTGTGACAGACAGCAGGTCGAACTGTCTGTCCTGTACGCTATGCAAGCCATCGCATACAAACACGGAGTACCTGAAGGTAAAGTTTTTGTCTTGTTTGCGTTCATGAGTATAGCAATTACATTTTTTGTGATATCATGGTTGTTATGTTGACTCTCTCAGAGGTAGAGTTGAAATTTAAATTACGTTGCCCTTCCATCATATCGTACTTTCCATTTTCTGTGTCGTATTTTAAATTATTTCGGAAGTAGTTGATAAAACTTCTGTGTCTGGGGCATTGCAGTGAGATTTATAGCTGAAATTTACAGTAAATAATCTACCCCTGCATTGTCGCCTCGCACAGGGAGAAAAAGCAGAAACAAAGATGATTTAAGCATCTGTTAAATTATGGAAAATAATAAAAAAATATAATTCCAAGGGAAGCAGACTGGCGAATTGGTGAATTTATACATGCCTGACCCTAAAACTCAAATGAGTACCTCCTGATCCCGTGTATCACTGCTGAGATCGCTATTGTGGTGGCTGCGGTGGTTAAACCAGGAATATGATAATAATAATAAGGAATTTATACCAATGACGCGGGGTTGAAGCCTTGTTAATTATTGGTTTTGTTGTTTGTGCAGGCCTGTTGGAGTACATGTTTGATGCAGCCAACAACACATGCCTGGTCTCACTGGACAGCTTCCGTGCCTGGGAGTCTTCCGATAACGATGAAGAGCTAGGGCAAGGCGTGTGCGTTACTTCACTCCAAAATTTCTTCAGAAGTACATTCAACAAAGCATCTACAGGTGAATAATTAGCTTAGTGCCTTAGTGTTTTGCATGTACAATGGTACCTCGACATACAAATTATTTAACATACGAATGTTTTTTTGGTTCAGATTTCCATGGGCGGAAATCTGAACCAAAAAAACATTCGTATGTTAAGTAATTCGTAAGTTAAGACATTCGTATGTCGAGGTACCACTGTACAGGGTGATTTTCAAATATGAGTCTTAAAAGAATTTGTAATAACTTATATTATTGAATGGATTTTAAAAAAGAAAGCATATATGAAATCCTGAGAAATACTAATTTTATT
>VCRD01004274.1:22610-34852 GCA_006783055.1 Trinorchestia longiramus
TAGCTGAAATTTACAGTAAATAATCTATCCCTGCATTGTCGCCTCGCACAGGGAGAAAAAGCAGAAACAAAGATGATTTAAGCATCTGTTAAATTATGGAAAATAATAAAAAAATATAATTTCAAGGGAAGCAGACTGGCGAATTGGTGAATTTATACATGCCTGACCCTAAAACTCAAATGAGTACCTCCTGATCCCGTGTATCACTGCTGAGATCGCTATTGTGTTGGCTGCGGTGGTTAAACCAGGAATATGATAATAATAATAAGGAATTTATACCAGTGACGCGGGGTTGAAATTTTCATTAAAAAATTTTGCAGTACATCTGGACAATTCGTTAAGAATATTCTTAATTGCAGCTCCCATACCACACTCACGATACGGCATGTACAATTCATCCGTACTGTAGGTTACATAATTTTTTGTGAAAATGTTGAAAAACGAGCAAGTCCTTACAATGGACTAGAGTGGAGTTGTAAAAGTTTGCTTGTGTTTTTTTGCTGCGAGCCTTGTTAATTATTGGTTTTGTTGTTTGTGCAGGCCTGTTGGAGTACATGTTTAATGCAGCCAACAACACATGCCTGGTGTCACTGGACAGCTTCCGTGCCTGGGAGTCTTCCGATAACGATGAAGAGCTAGGGCAAGGCGTGTGCGTTACTTCACTCCAAAATTTCTTCAGAAGTACATTTATCAAAGCATCTACAGGTGAATAATTAGCTTATTGCCTTAGTGTTTTGCATGTACAATGGTACCTCGACATACAAATTATTTAACATACGAATGTTTTTTGGTTCAGATATCCATGGGCGGAAATCTGAACCCAATGACCATTCGTATGTTAAGTAATTCGTAAGTTAAAACATACGTATGTCGAGGTACCACTGTACAGGGTGATTTTCAAATATGAGTCTTAAAAGAATTTGTAATAACTTATATTATTGAATGGATTTTAAAAAAGAAAGCATATATGAAATCCTGAGAAATACTAATTTTATTTTAATGACTTTTTGAATGTGAAATTCTTCATGGGCCTCCCCCTGAGCACATACAAAAATCAGCACGATTTTGCAGGCTGTTCGTTATGGCGCGTGTGAGATCAGGTCTAATTTGTTGTGTTCTGAGACAGAACATATGCAAGTTCTGTTTGTTGTAACACATGCAGCAAGCAGTGTTCCTCTTGTTGTAACACATGCAGCAAGCAGTGTTCCTCTTGTTGACACATCCACTTAAGCTCAAATGGGCTTCATCTTACGTGGACAACCTTCTAATAAAATCTGGGTCTTCATCATTTTTCTGGAGGATGCACTCACAAAACAGTACACGACGCTCAGAATCTTGTTTTTGCCATTTCTGGCAAATCTGAATTTTGTATGATTGTATTACTAAATTCTTCTTCTATATAGAATAGAATGAGGCTATAGGAACGAACCTTTTGGCCCATTTTTGGGTCGAATAATTACTTCGATAATTATTCGGTTGTTTACCCAAGTCCCATGCCGTATTTCTAGCCGCGTCAACCATGTCGGCAGCGGGTTGATGTCTTCTCGGCATGTCTTCTTCTATATCTTCTGAGCTGAAGAATAGTTTACTTCCAATTGCTGAGACAAATGTCCGAGACGGGTGCTTGAGTTTAACTCTACAATTTGCGTTGCATTTTAACAGTTCCTCTCGGAATAGCCGATTTTTGTCTGTGCTTAGGGAGGCACATGAGGAATATTATATTCAAAGATTAATTGAAATATAACTAGTCATTCTCGGATTTCATAAACGTTTTTTTTAATCCATTTAATAACATGGCAGTTATTAAAGATTCTTTTAGGCTCCATGTTCAAAAACCACCCTTTAGAAAAAGGATATTTATGATTGAAGTGTATATTCATCAATAATGTTATTTTGTATTGTTGACTGTTCGTATGAATAAATGAGGTAAATCTGTTTTCTCACGGGAGCGCAAGTCCTGTAATAATTTTTTGCTACTAATTTTGAGATATCAAACAGAAAAAAACTTAGATAGCTGCTAGCAAATGTTCACCTTCTTGAAATACACTATTCTCTCCCTACTTCGAATTTTTTTATCGCGGACTCGCTATTTCGCGAGTTTCCAAAAAATATTAATGAAAATATTTATCGCGATATTTTCACTGTTAGTGGATTTTTGCGGTACTCGTTCTGCAAATACGTAGTACGCGCTGTACAGTAATGTATATATTTGATGAATTTTGCAATAAAAAATACCAAAATGTATAAAAATTTATCAAGAATAGTAACCGTCAACCATTGACAGACGAAGACCTGGATGAGTTAATCAAATCAGGAAGTGAAGAAAAAAAAGAGGAGGAGGAGGAAGACGACGAACAACGGGCTGATGAAGAGCAGGAGGTTGGGCTAACGCTTGAACGTCTTGCAACCCTGCACAGAAAGGCTCTAGAACTTCAGCAACTTGCTGAAGATTGGGATACGAATAAGGTTCGATCGTTGCAGTTCAGAAATTCTATTGACAGCTGCATGTCAACGTATAAAACCATGTTAACCCAGGCAAAGAAGCAACGCCAGCAACTCCCCATAACCATGTTCATAACTCGCACGAAGATGCCTGTAACGCCAATGCCTTTAGCGGATGTACCTGTACCTCAAAAAAAAGTTACTGCGTCCCATGCTGAAGATACAGTTACTGCACCATCTGATGAAGTGATATTAAAATAAATATAGTGTCCTCACATCGCCGATTTTCACATATCGCGGGTGGTCCTGGAACGTGACACCCGCTATCAGTGAGGGAACACTGTACTACATAGTCTCCAGTGCGTGGTAGCATGTGTGACATCCATATATTTCTTTTTGAGTTTCTGAGAACTTAAGTGAATAGTTTGCTGAGTGCCTTATATAATGTTTTTTGTGCCTATTATACAGTTTTTGTATATTTATATACGTTCTGTTGCTGTACGTACCCATGCTATGGCATGACCAGATACATACTCTCAATTCTTGATTCCTGCTGCATTATCATACGATCCCTTCAGTAACAAGATTGGCAGAGTTCATTCTTGCGCAAGTAGTTCTTTATAGAGTTAACTTCGGTCGCAGTGTATGAGCTAATCCAGAGAGTAGATTGGACTGAAATCTGAAAGTACTTCAAGATTGAATAAAGTCACAACACTTAATTGGTATCCAAAACCATTGCGTGATTCACCCTATGTCTGTCTACGCTTTTCAGTCATGTCAGCTGGTTAATTTGTACAATTTACTAGTTGTAGTAAATCTCTGACAACTAGAAGTAATTCTATTTCTGTATTGATACACGGATTTAAGACTACTTGAATCTTTAACACGGTGCACTAAGTAATTCATGTATGCACAAGGATGCTCCATTGGTTGCTGATACTTTAGAATGAATGCAGTTTTTAAAATAAGAAGTTATTTAGTAATGGGAGATTTTAGTGATGAAAATAACTTGGACAGATTATTAGGTGATGTGTGCTTGCAAGTGCACTGAAATGTACGGTTGGAATTTTGTAGGGTATTTAAGTCCCCCACTTCCAAGTTCAAGTAAACTTGGACCGAGCATACAGTCGAGGACAGGCTTTTGTGACAGGAGTTAACTAATTAACGGCCAAATTATTTTCTGAATGATCTAAATGTTGCCTAAATTACCACTTGTCTGAGTTTACTACTTTACTCATTTTTATGTAATATTACTGTAATTTTGAACGAAACCCTTACAATATGAGACTAAAAGAAATGATTGTCTCTGGGCACCTATGTTCCTATCTGGCATTAATCGGTTAAATTATGTGGCCGTAAGAGTAATCCTGTTGAAGCTGTTTAAGACTTTTCCTCACGAGTTTTTTATAATGACTCCGTAATTAATTTTTTGGAGATAACTATTAGTTGAAGATTAGTTAGACAGGATAGGTTTGCAGTTCGAAAAAAGGCAGGAAAGTCTTGGTTATGAACACCTGGTTCCATAAGGGCCTGTTGTGAAAAATTAATGTTGTAAAAAATGTGTTGTCCTTAGTTATTGGTAATTTTAAAAATATACTTAGTAGCTGATATATCTCACAAGTTGTTCAATGATAGTTATTCAGAAATTTTCCCCGCAATTTGTTCACATACGTTCCAACCGGTCCAGATCTAAAAGAAAAATTGTGCATTTCTAATAATTTTGGGCATAGCAATACCTCATTAGAACATTTCAAATGTATTAATGTTATAATTACCATAAAACGAGTTGGTGATGCTACAGTGCCTCTGCTTCAAATTGAGTAAAATAAAAATTCAAGTCGGGTATTAGTAGGGTGAAAATGTTGAATGTTAACATCGTTACTAAATAGTAGAAAAGAAGACAAGGTATGTCCAATGAAGATGATCCGTGGAAAATGCAACGTGTATCTTCAAACGCCCTGGAATTGCTGAACGCAGGGAAAATGGCTATAAAGCATTGATTGATGTTAGGCGTCAGTTTCCATTAGTTAACATTAGTTAAAAAATGTCTACATACGGCTCAAAATCATTGTTATTGCGTATTTTCGGTACTTCTCCCAAAATATAGAAAAACTGTTAAATATCTTCATTCAATTATGTTGATGTTGCGTCGACCAAAATAATAGGTAAAAACGTTCTTAAATTACAACAAACATCGAAAATATAACGCATGCATATGTTTAAATAGTCTGATTCTCATCTCATAGGATGCTTACTGTATGTATAAGTCAACCATCAAATATGCCCTGTAAGTGTTATCTTCCTTAACGCGACACATGTTTTGTGTAGCGTTGAACCGGCAAGTCACTCCTTCAGTTTTGATGTAATGATTGTACTTTAGGGTAAATTGCCCGACATTAGGGTAATCCAAAATGTGTGCAGATTGACGGTCCGTTAAGCGGAAAAACTAAAGTCTTACGAACAAGTGTGATCAGAAATTATAATGTACCTTTCATAAAGACAAAAAATAGCAAATAGGTAGCAAGCTATTTCCAGGGAATAGTTGAGATTGACAAACATACACCTAGATTTTATTTATTTATCTACGAGCCAGTGGCTAATAACTGAAAAATGTGTGGTTGATCTTTTGTTGGGGTACCACGCCCAAGTTATTTATTGATAATTTAAACGACTGTGACTATGCTATGCTTAATGTCTATTGTATAGTATATCATTTTATTTTGGTCTGTAATTTGTCTGTGAATGCCTGGTTAGTACTTAGATTTGGAATTACTAGATGGCTAAGCAATTCATCAGAACAACTTTGTAATTCCATGAATATTAGTCAAATAATACTCTAAAAAATATCGGGTAACTCATTTATTTATCTGTTATATACTGTTTTGATGCCCTAATACTAAATAACTTCAAAAAATTATTATGAACAAATCTTAACAACTTTATTTCAGATTAGCATTCAAATTTATTGATAATTTTACTGATATCAACACATTCTAAGAGTTGATTAGCTAACTTTACGTAGTTAGTTCATTGCATTAAAATGTTAACAATTTCTCTGCACGGATTGTCCGGTTTTTATGTATGTAATTTACCTGTCATTGACTTACAATACAAGGCCGTTACAAAGGCACCAGGCCACCAGTCAAACGCTGGCCCTCAAGTCTAAGTCTAAGACTAAGGGCGACCCTTAAGTAATTTTTTAGAGGATCCTGGCTCACAGGAAGAAAACTTGGATGCCACCCTGTTGTATGTGTATGTATTAGAGGGAATTAAAGGCCGTTACAAAGGCCCTAGCCAGCGCTGGCCCTCAAATCTAAGTTTGAGTGTTTTCATCGGCACATTTTAGGGTAGCTCATCGGACTCAGCCGCTCGTGAAAATCCAAGTTTGATCCCATGCGTGCTCCTCTTTTGGGTTGACGGAGATATAAGAAGTGTTCAGCTGCATTAAGCTCTGAATGAGGCTGAAATGCTTCCGTATTATAGACCTTTATTGTTGTCTATTGAATGTGTGCGCATTAGAACAAGTTTTTACGCCTCAAAACATAATGTTTAACATGGTGTATGCGATGTAATAACTGCCGTGTGATATTGACTCAACAATTTCAGAATGAATTCAAACTTAATACAATTATATTGATCATCTGTTTATAAATACTGCTTCAATCGAATACTTCGCTGATTTAATCATCAAAAACAATAATATGGGCAACACTCCTAACATAGCGGACTTTTCAACTATTATTTTGGTTTGGTCAAATATACTTGACCGAATAGACAACTTAATTTGAGGACTACCTTACGTTATGCTGTTGTTGACTTGTGTACATATTGATTTTTAGTTCATTTTAGAATCAATCGATAAGTTAAAACTTGATCACATGATGCTTCAACTACCTTGCAAGTTTTGGGTTGTGCGTGAATTACATAAATCGTTATTTACTCATTTCATCTACTGCTCAAGTCAAGTTGAAATAATCAGCCAATGTCATAAGTTGTGGAGTTGTTATGCATTTAGTTTTATTGCTTTTTGTATATTTTTTACAAGATGGGCGTCATAATGTGGTTAGGGCAACCATTCTAAGATCTGCTTTGACACTCATCCTAAACTTTTCATTTACCTTTTCTCTTGTTACCCTTTTACCCTTCAATGTTGACCTCAGGCATTTAATCTTATTCATTTGTGTAATTTTCTCATGCATGTTTATTAAAAAAAACTTTCTTTTGATGACCTTACATGACCCTGGCTCACAGTAGAAAAAATCTAGGATGCCATTCTGTTGTATGCATGTCTATTAGAGGGAATTGAAGGCCGTTACAAAGGCCCCAGCCAAATGCTGGCCCTCAAATCTAAGTCTAACTAAATCTTCATTTATGCTAAAATTAAAGTACACACTGATACATGTAAAGATTTATCTTAAACTATAATATTTGCATGCAGTTCTAAATGTTAAATAGTGTTAATACATTTATTATTATATTAACATTTTGAGGCACAATATTTGAGGTCCACCATGCAACAAATGTATCTAAATTGGTAGGTTACTTAGTATCCCACCCTGCCCTAAAGGGTAAAGCTCGATAACACAGTTTGTGAAGATTAATACTCGTGGCATCACAGGGTTATGGCATATGGAACATAAAAAACTAGATAAAAATTTGCTGTCTTCCTTAATTATTCTATACTTGGTATATTTAAGAATGCAGTAGTTATATAAAATGATGTAATTTTTAGTATATCAAAATGCTTGCAGTCACTCATTAGGATTGACACTGAGTTTCAAGTGAACATTTGTAATGAGTGTAAACTATTATTAAGTAACAATAATTAATGACTGATTAAAGTGTTTGTTAGTGCAAAAACTTATGGGGACACTGCTTGCTTGGGACATTGAAAAAGGCATTTGTAAAAAAAATGAGCAAAATTTATTATTTATTATTTAAATATGGAGGTGGCATCTGCACTAGCTGTTGCACATATGCAGAGTTCCCAACTTCTATTTTTGTTTTGATAAGTTTTGGCTCTTAAGTTGCTAAGTACTAAGAATGAAGAATAAAATGCTACTGCTACTAAGTAGTATGAAGCTCGTAAGCAGTTACTCAAGTTTAGTAGGAAAAGTTTTCTGGCTACTAGAAGTGCCAACATGACTGGAAGGATTGAAAGGGATTATTAGCTGCAAATATAAATACTTTGAGTTAGTCAATTAGGTAAATTACTTCAATTTGAATAAGTAAATTGGTTGATCTACTTAAATTTGAGGTAGTTAACTGGATAACTTACCCTAACTGTATTTTTAGATATTTTTGTATTACTTTATTTTGTGGACTGTGTGGTATTTATCTAAGTTACTGATTTTTTTGAATTAATTGTGTAAAGAATATAGACACACTGGCTGTATCAATTTTTTGTGGAATATCAAAAGTGATGAAATGTTTGAACTTGCATGCTGTCTCTTTGTAGCTGGATGCTTGAGACATTTTTTTGTTGGATGATATGGAAGGATTGAATTCAAGAAAGATTGATAATTTTATTTGGAATTATTATAATTGGTAATATACTTCATATCAGAGGGTTATGTTTATTAAAAGAAAATTTTTTATTTGCATGCATAACACTGCTGACAATTAGATGATTTACATCAAGTTATGGCTTGATGTAATCAAACATCTGTTCATTTCAACTGTTGAGAAAAATCTGTCATTTATGTCCTCTTATTATTAATTTTTTCCAGAAACTAAGACTTTGCAATGTCATGGTTGTGGGGTGGTCGCAAACCTCCTCTTCCAGAGAATTTCTCTGAATTTGTTCCTCCGAGTGATGGAGGTGCAGCTGCTGGTGGTGGCAGTAGTGGTGGTGGTGGTGGAGATGACCGCAAAAAAAGTGGTGCCATGGAGGCATATAGATTTGACTCGTCTTCTCTGGAAAGAGCTGCTGAAGCTGCCAAATCATTGGAGAAGAGCTGTAAGCATCAGTATTTTTTATAAAAGTTTGTTTGTTTCTTGAGGTTGTATGTTCATTGATTTCAGTTATTTCTTGTTTTTTCTATGACTTAGTTTGTGCTCTCAGCTTTCTCAGTTCACTGAGAAAGTGTTAACATTTGTTCATATACCTGAGATGCATCAGGTTTGGAAGCTGAGAATGAGTGTACTTTCTGATTGTTGTAGAAATAGTTGTGATAAGCAAAATTTCATGTAGTGAAATTGATTATGTGAAGACCTACAGTAGGGTATCACAAGGTCTTTGAGAAAAATGAAACATGTTTTTTTCACTTGTTTGTATTTACATCTGTTCACAAATGCATCAGAAGTGTTCATGTGAAATTGGATGAAATTCTTAGAATGTTTAGGGTTTGTGCCAAACTCAACAATTTTCTAATAACCTTTAAAAACAAAGAAAAAACTCAAAACATCCCGCAATTTTAGAAAGAAACTTATAAGGAAACCAAACCAGATAGTTTTCTTTGTTTCCATTCAGAAAGAAGTTTATTGAAGATCATCCTTTTTCCACCTTACACGTTTCCTATGGTGGTTGACTAACTGTAGGAGATACTTCTATTGTGTGGCCAACTTCATGGACCCCAGGTAGTAGAAGACTAGGGCGATGCCTAGCACCGCAGCAGCATTTACTGCTTGGAGACCAAGTGCTCGTTTTCAAGCATCCTTTAGTCGGGCGTCCTCCTATTACGATGCTGGGTTCTTTGACTGGAAACTCTTGTCTGTGTCGAGTTTCTGAAGGAAGGACATGTCTTTGACACAAAGAATAATGAGAAGGAGGTAGATATGTATCATCTTTTTGCCCTACAATCACTCAAACGCCTTCTTGAAGAAGGGCCTGTCTAATGATTTGACCATCTGATTCTTCTCTACATCAGTCCATGTGTTGAAGGGCAGTCCAGCGTTTTTTAGGAATTATACAAGTAGTGACAGAGAGCTTGTTCTGCTGTCTTGGCAACGGTTTGGTCAGGGTATGTTGTGGGTATTTCGAGGAAGAAAACGTCGTTCAACGAAGCTTTCGTAGAAATTGGTACCTCATGCCGTTGCTTGCAGCACACCACAGGAAAGAAAAGTACTACTTGTTTCACTAAAGCGTTCTCTCGACGTCAGCGACAGCCGAGATTTGAGCATCTGAAGATTGAGGTAGTAGATGAAGAGCTATCATTCATTTTGCGTGATGGAGAGCTCCAGGATGATGGAATGATTCACTACCGAGTGATTCACAACCTTCACTACCGAGAAACAGGTAGAAGAGACGAAGTTCTTTATAGTCCTCCCTGGATAGTTCTTTAACATCAGAGCCACCATCGGGAAGGCCAATGCATAGTATTTCAGTTTGCTAGTAGTGTCATTCACGGCAAGGAATTGGATGAGGTCCTCCGATGTTTTCACTATCTTCTTCTCTGAAGAATCCACGAAGACCATCGATCACGAAGTCGCTTGGAGATTTCAGTGTCTGGACCAGAGGAAGAGCCGAGGCTGGCTTTGAAGATATCCTTGTGGATCACCTCATGAACATGATGGCAGCAGGCCATCTAAAACAACCGTGTTTTGTGCTCTACCTGCTTTTCCACCTTTTTCAAGGTCACACGGTCAAATCCAGACCTAGATGATTCCCCTTCGACTTCAATGATTCTCCTCCGACTGCATAGGAACTCTTGTCTTCGTCCTTCACGTCTGTTTATTGGAGGAAGGAGGAGTAGGCGAGGTCGAAGATTTTTTTGGGGGTCTCCCGCTCAAAAATCTCATCCATACGATGTTTCGGCCTGTCTTTCTTCTCGTTCGTCTTGAGGTCATTGTACACCTTTACCAGCTTCGTACCTGCGTTTGTTACTGTAATGGCCAGAATTCAGAATGGAAAAACCTCTTCCACTATCTGAACTACCTGAACTGACAGAAGCTGAGGAACAACAACCTCCTCCACTACTGTCTTCCTGCTTCTGCTCACCGTCTTCCCCATTTGCTGCTGGTGGTGATGGGAGGTGTAGTATAACGGAAGTTGCCTTGCTCCTTCCTTGGTAGCCGGGCTCCGGTGATTTCCTCGACTGGAGCCTTGTCGATCAGCCAAAGATTACTAGCGGCTCTTGTTGCCACGTTTATAACCACAGGAAGAAAATTCATTTTGTAAATAACTTGAATCTCGAGTTACGTCACCTAAATGTTCATTTTGTCGGGACCTCTAAATATTAGTAAATTTGCCCAAAATTTCAACGTAATTCCGTTTTACTATAAGAACCGAAATGACACATGTGTGTGTAACATTTAAAAACTTTTGCGTTTTGGGGCAGCCTGTTCTACGGTCGTGATGTTTCAATCATTTAGAATTTAATGATCTTGTATGTTTCAGCAAATGCCAAGGAATGCCTGGAGCTGTCACGGCAGCAAGAAATAACCAAACAAAATGAGTACCTCAAACAAAGCAAGGAGTTAGAGGTCCAAGCTCGACAAATGGAGGTAACTTTCTGTGCATATCCCTATAATTATTCCTAAGTAATTTCTATTGTAAATTCTTACACCAAGATAGTATAAAGCAGGTAATTCTTCAAATGCTTACTAGTACACCTTGTGTGAAGACATAATGTAAACATTTACTAGCTTGATTCTAGTCTTAAAATTATGAGAGGCCATGTCAGTAGCATAGAAACTCTTGATATACGGGACTCGGATCACACTTGACATAATGCCTTGGGAAAAAAATAGTCAAATCAGTGGAATATTTTAAGTAATAGATTTTAATGAATGTGAAGCTTAAATTTTATACCACCATTTCACCCATGAGCAAGTTTAGTTCCGACCAACCGGTCATAATTTAAATCGGTCGTATTTAAAAAATTATAATCATACCATTTTAGGTCATAAAGTCATTTTTGCTGTATAAAACATATACTTAGGAATGTAATGAACACAAATTGACAAAGGTAGACTCAGGGTCATAAGTACGAGTATTCATGCAACGACCAGGTGGTGCTGGAAGTGGACAGAGCAGTCATGCTATGCATCTCCTTGTGCTGAGTTATCCTTATTCTCCAATTAACTCCTGTCTAATTCCCAGATGTGGATGACTCTGCTGATACATGTGTAGAGATTCATATCAGGACCTAGAAATGGCTGTAAAGTTTCTTGGACACTAGACAGTGCGCTCTATTCAACATCCAAGTCAGCTGTTCAACATCTTAATTATTTAGCGTCTTAAGTTGTGAGCATAAAGTAAATAAATAACTATCACTACCCTGTGTTTGACTAGTGATGTATATCATTATTGAAAAACTTGAGGATTCCTAAATAAAGAAATTCATTTCACTTGTTATGGATTACAAGTTATGGCTGTGTTACAGATGCAGGTGGAGAAGGCACGCTCAGAGGAGCGCATGAAGCAAATTAGGGAACAAGCTAACCTGGACAAGCAGAAAGTACAGTACCAGGATCAGCTTGCTCGCTCCAGGCAAGTTCTTCTCTTCTTGAGTTACAACTGGGAGCTTGTAGTGTGTACGGTCATGATGGGCGGGAGGCAAGAGTAATTTAAATTGCAGCTAGTGCAAGCTATAAGAGGAACGTAATGTAAATGAGGAAAATGTGAAGATGTAGACTGTGTTAGTGATTTTGACTACATGGGGAGCTAACGTGTGCTGGTTGGGTGGCGTAGCAAGTGTAGTTGTCAAGTAAATATGACACATTTAAAGTTTATTAGTATGTGATAATGTGATGTTTTTCATAAGATTTGTTTATTATTTACATTTTGGATATTTGTTGTTGTGAACGTGTCCTTGAAGAACAATTGACGAGCAAAAGTTGAACAAGAAAGTTAATAA